>JALLKD010000313.1:0-43168 GCA_023509735.1 Fusarium liriodendri | reverse complement strand
GTTTTTAATGCAACTGTGGCTCCCTTACTTGTGTTTTTTTTCGTCACTAGTTGCACATTACAGAACCCGGCACTCATTCATCATCCACCACCTCAAGGCCACATACGACCATACCCACTGGAAAACTCGGGATCCCGTCCGCTCTCCCATAGATAAGCCAGTGAGGGGCGGATTAGTAGTTGGGTCGGTGACGACCAGCGAATCCCCGCTGTTGTATGTTTTTTGCCAACTCTCTCTCACCTTGTTTTTTTTGTTGTTGAAAATCTCCCTCCTGACCCCTAGATGACGCTCTTAACGATTTCCATGCAGCCATTAGAGTCACGCTTGAGATAACCCTTCATCTCCTGGCCTGGAACATCACATCCAGATGCAGCGAGGTACTGCACCATGTGCCCCTGAGGAGGAAGATACTGAATCGTCTCATAGAACGGCTCCAGAAGGCTTCTGATGAGGTTCCGATCCGTAGCAACCCTCCACCACCTCATCTGGTACTTCGTCTCCATCTGGCTCAAGCTCATCGCTTCGGGGTTGTGCTGATAAAAGTACTTGACAAAGTTGACCATGCCCATGGCAACAGCAAAGAAGAGTATCTCGAGGCACTCCGACATGTCTCTCTCGGGGTTGCAGCAAAACGCAGTGTGCCAGTCGAGGCCGCGCTTCCGACGAGCCTCAGCCACGAGCTCGTGGATCCTGCACATCATGCTGTCGGCAAACATGGGGCTGAACTTGTCTGGGCTCTTGACGTTGTGCACGTTGTTTGATAGGCTGACGTCTGCGAACAAGAATGGGGTATCGTGCTCTTGAGCCAGTCGGCATTGCTGCCAGGTCAGGGAGACTGCGTCTTCGCTGGCACCCTTGTCTGGAAGGTCCAGTTGTGAAAGGGCCCATGAGTCAAGCCCGCCGAACCAATCATAGACAGTTCGATGGACAAACTCGATCGAAGAGTCAATCAAGGTGTCGTGGTCAGGGTGGTCCTCTGGAGTTGCGCAGAAACACTTGTTATTGGCAACGCCATCCCCATCACTCCGTATAACCTCCAAGAGCCCACCGCAGCGGCTGGCTAGGCGGTTCTCAAGGACCAAGCACTGTCCGTGACGAGCTTTGAGGTTTCTCTCGGACTGACGGTCAAGGTCGTCAAAGTCCTTGTCATCGTCGACAGAGGGTACGCCGGTGCTCCAGACTCGTCCTCGCTCACCCTCCTCGCTTCGCCACGTCTTGCTTCTGTAGCAGCTGCGGAGGAGCTTGGCCACCTGCCTACGGTGGCAGGGCTCTACCAGGTTGAGCACGTGCACGAACAAGTCCTCGAGCTCTTCTGGTATGTTTGCAATGCGTTGTTCAAGGTTGACGAAGCGTTCAAGTCCGTCGAACCCCTGAAGCAAAATCCTGGTCGCAAGCACAGTCCACAAAAAGACACCGTCTGCCTTTTCGGCAAGCGTCTCGACGAGGATCAGGGCCATGGTTTCGTCCACTTCTCGCAGGGCTCTCATGTACCGATGAGTATCAGCCTTGTCCTGCACATACTGCAGAACATCCCCCCCGACGAGTTGGTGAAGATGAAGTTTTGGCGAGTTGGCAAACAAATCCTCAAAGACGGGTTGGGGCCTGCTCGACGCCAAAATCTTGATCTTGGGGGATGTGCTGAGCAGCTGGAGGAAGGCGACAGCTCTGGCTTTATCACCACCATACTCGTCCAAGCCATCAACAACAAAACAGAATTTCCTGTCGAGAACTCCGGGCTCGGCCATCTTCAGAAAGGCGTCCTTCACTTCTGCCACAGACGGCAGAGGCAAAGTCTCGTGAGGCTCCAAGACAACTTCTTCGTAGGCGAACTTCCACATGGTGGGCACAAGAATAGGGATGAGGGTGGGTATCGCTCTCAGGATGTGATACAGGACTGCCCTGGCCATACCGTCTCGGGTTCGCTGCAGGCCCCTTCCCAACTTCCAGAAAAAGAAGGATCCCAGAGAGACAGGTTCGTCTCCGCCCCAGGTGCTCAGACGTCTCTTGGTCTCGGGATGGTTGAAGATGTGCTTGAGAAACGTGGACTTGCCCGCACCAGCTTTCCCACACACCCAGTAGATGCCGGATTCTGACTCAAGCCACTTGGTGAGACTGTCCCACTCTGTGTCAGGCTCGGGTGACTTGAGAGCCCATTCGAAAGTCCCAGGGTGAGGGTCCTGCACGATCAACCTTCTGTCATGCATTCCATTGAACCGGAGATTGGCCCAGATTCTTCGTCGCGCCATACGGATCATGAGCTCATCGGCCGAGAGAGCAATCGTATCTCTGACTCCCTGGGAAGCATCGCGAACCCTGCGCAACTCCTTCGCGGTCTTGCACTTCTTGAGGTCCTCCCTCGCCATCTGCCCCGCATAATTCAGGCAGTTGGCGTTGCTGGCGAGTCTGTTGAGGGAATTGACAGTTTGTCGGATGTCCTCAATGAACTTCTCGAAGCCAAGCTGGGAGGTCGCGACCCGGAGGATCCTGGTGGTCGAAGGCGTGCCGTCCGGAACATGCAGCGCGCGAAGCCTCTGACGGGCAAACTCGCTGTTGAACCTTTCCATTCGCTCCTTGCTGAGGATCGAGGAGCTTTGGAGATAGGTCGCAACAGGGAGCGAGTCCACTTGCTCATGAAACACGATGGAGAAGTGATTCATGAGCCCATCCTTGTCCGTGAGCATTTCATGGGTGGTGTGCAGCAGATGATGAATCAGGCTGTAGTTGTTGGGGTTGTTGAGGTAGTCGTCGTAGTTCTCGTCAAGAAGCTTGACCTTGTCGGCCCATTGAAGGAGCAGGGTTTTCTCAACGTCGAGCTTGTCCTGGAGGAGGACCCATTCCTTCACAAGAGCCTCGATGGCGCAAATATCTGAGAGTATGTCGAGGCAGGCCTTGAGGGCGCCTGCGATGGCGGCGATGCCAGCACGAGGCGGGACGACCACCAGGGTCATGTTGATGTCTGGGCTTGGTTCTGGGCTTGGTTCTGGAGTGGGCGGGAGTTGTGAACTAAGAATAAATGGGGAAACAACCATAGTAGCTTGTGTAGATGGTTGCTGATGATGGTTTAGAGTCTGATCAAAGAGAAGGAAAGAGGCAGAATTTATCAGAAATTGGAAGCCAAACTCGAGAACTCGAGTCCTCTCTTCTCTTGTGCGGGGTTTCCCATTCCACCATCCATGTCTTATGCTACTGTAAGCCGCGGTACGACAGCGCATTTGCACTTTCAAGCAAACAAAAAACGCCTTGCATGTTGGCTCTCGGACGTGATAGGATTGTCGAGACGAGATGTGGCTAGCTGACCAGGGAAGGGGGAAGCGGGCCGCGTCTTGGGGTTTTCGGCTGTCGAGAAAAGAGAAAACAAGAAAAGAAAGAAATATCTTCTCACGACAATTCAAGTTGTCGAATTTGCTTTCTCTTTCAACTTTATTTTACAGCAGTCTCCTGCAACTTGCTACGGACCCTCTTTTGATAATACAACTAGCACTCCTTCTAGCTCTTCCAGTATCAGCTCGTAGGCCCAAGGTGGTGTAGTGCCACGTATCTCTGCCGAGCTATATTTTCTTCTTCCTCAGCAACTTCTGAGACAGTCCGTGCGAACCGCTTCTCAGCCAACAACCTTGGCCCTGTTCCGTTCCGTTCAATCAAGAACCGGGGCCAGGCACCACACGATGCACTCATCTTGACGTGACCAGTGTCTCTCTTCTCTCTTGCCACACAATGAACCTTGACCCCCTTCGGAAGAGGGCCCTGCCACCACCTTTTGTGGTCCAGAACTCTCAAGCCCCTATCCGAAACAAATGACTATTCAGAAATGCTGACACGCAGCTTGTACTGTCTTTACCGCTGCAAGTCTAGCCAACCAAGAACCTCGAAGTGCTTGATATCACTTTAATCCCTGGCATCATGTAGGTATCTATCCGATATCCCTCTGCTGGTGTAACTTCCAAATCAGGCTCTGGATGTTCAGGAACTGATACCCGGAGAGGGGAAACCTCTTTTCTCAGCCCGCACGGCAAGCCACATGACATGTCACCATTTGCTTCCCTGAAGTCGCTACGTACCTCGTTTCGACTACCGATTTCCAGGTACTTCGTACATAGTGTGGAGTTGAGATCAGAGCCGCCTCCCCGCACGGGCCTCACAGGGGGTTGTGAGATCTCTATCGACGACTGCTTCTTTGTGTTTGTTCGTTTATTGTATTATTTAGTTTCTTTGTTTCTTCTCCCGATCAGTATCGAAGATTAAGACTAATCAAGGCCATGCTGCCACCAACCCATGACGAGACGACCATGGTCGCCGTGAGTTCAGGTTGACCTGGGGACTCGGCCATATACCCCTGCATGCAAATGTGCAATATACAGTACTCAGGTCAGAGATGTAGGGCGGGGTTTGTGTGACCAGGCATACATACCTGATGCACGTTGGGATCAGTCTCAACAGTATGAATCTCGATTCTCATACGAGTCCTCTCAGAGCCTCGTTCACTTTCGCGGTCAATCTATGTAGACAAACCCCCGAGACATCGTCTTAACCCGAGACTTCAACACCAGTAGCTCCACGTCAATGACCACTTCATGCATCAGAGTACAGCTTCTGAGTGAGTCAACATAAACGGCCGCCAGTTACGCAGCCTTGTGGGTTACACGGAAGGTGAACACTCTCCACCGTGAGACGTCAACCACGAGACAAGAGCATAACCACTTCCCCTCGGCAAGGGGTCTGGACTCCACTGGCTTCGGCAATGACAGACGGCGCGGGGCCTTTGCTTGACGAGTGATAGGTCACATCAGAGGGAAAATGATTGCTTCTTTATCATCCACGGGATAATCATGCGGGGGTGGGTCATTCAGTATCTGCCGATACACTATGTCTATGACGAACCGCTATGATCTGCAGTCAAGGACTTGGACAAGACCCTTGTTGTCTCATTATTGTGGTGGCTATGAGAACCTCGTTCCCAAAGCCGACAGCTGGACAAGAGAGCTGAATGCCAGCCTGATTACGCAGACACGCAACCGTCCTTGCTGTCCTCAATAAAGATACCACCATAGATCAGTCCCTCGTCAAGATCACTCTCCTGGAAACCAGAGTTGACAACATCATCCGTTCCAGTAGGCTTCTTCAGAATACCAATCTGGTACTGTCCCCGTCCAGAGTTATCGTTAGAAACAGGCTCCGTGACGGCTCGGAGGGGCTTGCGGCCCTCCGAGTACCAGGCTTGGATGGTGCTGCAACCTGTCAGCAAACAAAGAAACAACAATACAAGTCTCAGGCTGAGACAATACTCACTTGTTGTCAAAGTCAAGAGTGATGGCAAAGTTCTGCCACACGTCCTTGAGGATAGGGGTGGACCAGATCTGCTTGTTGGTGCGGTCGAGAAGCTTCCATGTATCCTTGGGCAGGTCCTGGCCGATGATGGTACCAGCCTCAAAGTTGAATTGGTTGCTCGAGTAGTCACCTGCCTCATGCCAGACATTCTTTTCTCAATCGTCAGCTCTGTTTGTTTGCACTTTCTGCGCGAATTGTCTCACCAGGTACTCATGGCTGAGGTTGAGAGGCCGGCTCTCGTCCTGCAGAATGCTGAAATGAAGTGTCTTGACGCCTTCAGAAGCAGGGCTTTTCTCATTGTCATCCTTGGCGAATTGGAGACCGGCACGTCGAAAGCCATGCTGCTGCATGAAGATGCTCTCATCACTGATGGTCACTTCGAGGGGAACAGTGCGAGAGACGGCGTCGAATCGAGATCGAGGGGCGTTCTTGGGAAGCAGGAGAATCTCGGACCAAGAGATGTTGTTTCCCTTGACATAGCCAGGGTTGTAAGGGTTCCAGCCACCGCCATTCTCAGTGTCAAAGTCGGTCAGGGAGGCATTGGCGGGGACGCGGCCGTCAAAGACAACGGCGCAAGAGTTGCTGGCCTTGGAGTAGGTGTGGAAGCGGTGGCCGAGAGGAGTGGCGGAGACCACAGAGGAAACAAGAGTGAAGAAGGCTGCGGCACGCATTTTGAACGATTGTGTGGGTGATATGTACAAACGAGAGTAATGAATGACAAGAAAACAAAAACACTATCCAGTAGTGAACGAGCTGAAGAGTACTGATCGATGAGACGAGACACTCAAGAGACAGAAGACGTCTGATATATATCCCCTCTACTCATATCATCTACCGGCTTCTTCGGTAGTTGCCAAGCTTCCGAAACATATTACCAGGCTTCGTCATCGTATCCGGCACCTAAGCAACAAAATCCCTTACCAATCCTACCTTTTCCCCATGAAATTACTGCCATCATTGGAGGGAAAATAACTGCCTTTTGTACTGAACCTGTGGGCCAGACTGATACTGTTGTATCTGAAACGGGCTTCTAGAAGCTAGAAAAGCTTAAAGCGTTGCGCTTGGCTCTAAATAGACGACAAGGTTTAATTAAGGAACCGCTCCGGGTCGTGACACGTTCCCGAGGTTCCGGACTTGGTAAGAGAAGGAAACACGGGTCATTTCGTCATCTTTTTCAAGAAGACGAAGGTTTAATGATGGGAGAACCCCTAAAGCATCAGGGTCCATCATTCGGAATCGCCCTCCATCATCATCACATGACCGATTTACACGAGTATCCCTTGAACGCCGCCGGGACTGCCCGTCATCTTACCCTCAAAAGGCCCGAGCCTCCAGCCCTACGGCGCCTCCCGTCCATTCTTCGTTCCAACCTCCGTCTGGGTCCCACAATCCCGGCCCCGACCCGGAGCCCACCGGAGTAGTTCTCACGGGAATACCCTCGTGGTAGCAGCAGCACTGACAAGCTTCGTAGTTTGCGCTATGACAAGACGCTATGCCACGCCTTCACGAGTCAAACAGGCATGGCCTTCTCTGTATTAAAGTTCAGTCAACCAAAAAGGAATTGTCCACCATGTGTCCAACCCAAACTTTCAGCCCGCCACAGCCGCCCAAGTACTTTACACTAACTTCACACCCTCACGATGTTTTCTCTTTTTTCCTACATTGCAGTAGTGTTTTTCAAGCATCACAATCACTCGAAGATCCCCCTCAATACAACGGGAAACCTGACCGAGCACCTCCCGGAGATGATCCCCCACGACGCCTCCCGCATTGGATGCCAGGTGAAAAAACGCGGGCACGAATCACCTTGGCTCACCGAAGACGCCCGCTCATGTCGGCATCTCCCATCCGCTGACCGGTGTGTGCGCCATAACTGCAGCAAGGGCGGGTTGAAATTGCAAAACTTGTATGAAATGTAGTTTTGTAGAAAAAAAAGCCTCACCGAAAATGTTGTATGCCGTTCGGCACGTTCTATCCGTGACGGTGCAGCAAAATCCTACACACATGAATATAGCATTTGTTTTCTTGTGTGTATGTGTGTGATACTACATGTTATCTTACCAGGTGACTACTACAAGGTCCAGCCATGTATTTGCAGATTACATCAAACTGCACCACAGACTATCAACGAAGCGTCAACCTCGCACTTTAGTCAAGCGCTTGGATAAGCAACTATATGCTTAACGCTGCAGCATGATACATGGGAGGAGATGGGACGAGCGGCTCTTTGACACATGGTGGTGCTTGGCTTCACGCCCCGAGGCGTTGTATCTACCCAACTCTGCATTTGCATCTTCACTCCCTCCCCCTTCAACAAACATGGATTGTACTGTACAGCTTCATTTTCAGGCTTGATGGCGTCACAGACGATAAACACCTCAGATAAACATAACCAGCGGTGAGTCATCTCGTCCTTCGTTTAGCCCCAGTTCCCTCGATTCCGACTCGACCAGATCCCTCCGACGTCGCCCACCATCGCCCGTCAACACCATCACCATGATATATTCCGACAGCTCCCTGTGGGGAGACACAGCCTGTCGCGTGGGATGCTTTAGACCCCTGTATGACCCCGATTCCCCCTCTACGAGTAAACATCCCAGCCCACAGTATCGGCGCAACTGACACGCCACAACGCGGGATATACTTCTCCTCGGCGGGCCAAAGCACCTGACAGGTCGACAGGCATCACCGCCGGCGCCGAAGAAGTGTCACAGAGGGTCCGAGAAAGCCCCTTTACAATGGATACCGGTTTATACACACATACAAGTTTGGATGGATCAAGAATGCAACTGTCTATTCTGCATGTTCGCAAGACAACAACTGACTGTAATGCCCAAGTGTCCCAATACTCGTAACTAGCTCGTAGTATAAGCATAAGCAATCTTGAAAGGGCGCTTCTTTGCATCCAAAAAGAAAAAAACGTAGCAGAATAAACAAAGGATGAATTGATAACCCCCCAGGTCATCTCCATCCCAACTTTTCTTTCCATCTACCGGGACAGTTGACCATGGTATATAATCAACCCTCGCCAGATTCCCAAAGAAAAGGCACAAGAGACTGATGTTCGGGGGTATTAAGCCTGCTTGCTTCCAATTCTGTCCTCCGTATCCGTTGGTCCATAGCATAGTACAACGTGGTGGGCAAAAAAAGAACGGTTTCAAGGCAGTTCCAAACTGCAACCGTATGTTATGTACAGTTCAGAGCACTAAGTAAAGAGAAACGACAGTGAAATCATCAACTCCGGACCATGTGGGCTGCCCTGCTCCCCAGTTCATGGTCCTCACCCCAACGCCCTTATAGATGCATGCATATGCGCAGTCAAAGAGTGCATGCCCTCATTAGAGGACAGCTTGTCGAAAGACAAAGGAAAGAAATGAAAGCCCCAGTATTGTGATATCATGCCCGATAGTCGTATTATAGTATCTGACTGGATCGGGTCCATCTCGTCAAGAAAAAAATCTCGTTTCGTTGACATTCGTAAATTCGTCTAATAGCCAGGTTGGCCTGGCATCTTGCCTAGGGAGTGACCGCCAGACATCTTCGGGGGTAGGTGGTTGTGGCAGAAGATCTTCTTATTTCCGTTGGTCTTGTTGTCTCTCTTGGTGGCGTCGATAACCAGAGCTGGGTCGTCATATGATTCCACCTGACAGCACTCGACATTCTTCATCCATCGGTTGTTGATGACCTCGTTGATGCCGATACGCTTGTGAGGGTCGGGGTTAAGCATCTGCAGCAACAGACGGCGAAGAGCAGGCGGGGTAACGCCAACGTCGAGGGCGTAGCACTTGGGGTAGTCGCTGTCGGAAATGCAAGCATCGCACTCGGGGTGCTTAGCGTACCACTTGTTCCAGCCATCGACGAGCTTGTCGTAGTGCAGGTTGCCGGCCTCAGCACGAGACCAGATAGCGCCGCCAAAGGTGAGGTAGATCATAATGATAGCTGAGCTCCACACATCCAGGGCGCGAGGGTCGTAGGCTTCCTTCTTGGCGAGCACCTCGGGGGCGATATAAGGCTCACTACCGCAGATGCCGGGAGAGCAAAGACGAACGTCTCCCATATTACGGCCGCATTGCCCGCCAGCCTCACGAAGACCAGGGTGGGTACCCGAGAAGACTTCTGAGACACCAAAGTCCGTAATCTTGAGCTTGCTGTCCTTGGTAATCAAGAGGTTCTCCAGCTTGATATCACGGTGAGCAATACCATTAGCGTGGAGGTAAGCAACACCCTGAATCAACTGCTTGAAGAGACACAGACGGTCCTTTTTGCGCTCCTCACCTTTGAGGAAACCCTTCTGAACCAGGCTAAAGAGATCGCCTTCGGAGCAATACTCCATAACGTGGTTCCAACGGGAGTGGTCGGTGCAGAGGCGGAAGGACTCGATAATGTTGGGATGGTGCAGACTCTTGGCGATGCTGAACTCGGACTTGATCTTGTTCTCGTAGTCCTGTTCGCTCTCACGGCGAGACTTGCCGCGGAATTCCTTGACGGCATAGAGCTCTTCGGGGTAGCCCTTGCGCGCCATGAGCCTCACCTTGGAGGCAGCTCCCTTTCCGAGATGCTTGCCATGACGGCCCAGGAACTTGCGCTGGTACTCAAACTCACTTTGTAGTTCGGCGACATCGACAGCAAAATCATCGGGGAGGCTAAGACTCATGCGTCTGGCCTTGGCGCCAGTACCAGAGTCCGGAGGGAGAGGCCAGACGCTGCGTTGAGGAGGGTACATGGTCTCATCTTGCTCGGCAGGCGGTGGTAGAGGAGTGTTAGGGCGGCTTCCGTCGAAGCTGCTAGCTCGACGACTAAGCTGGGGGCGCTTGTCTCCATTCGCACTCTTTGCGTTTGAACCAACAAAGCCGATAGTTCGACCACGGAGAGTCAGACCGGTCGAGGCCCGATTCTTCTTGAAGTCGCTCTGGCTGGGCAGGTTGTTGGCCGAGGAGCGCTCGCGGTGCGATGAGGCCATTTCAAGACCGGCATCACTTGGTGACGGGGGCGAGTTGGAGCGGGTTGTAGCTGAAGAACGGTTCATGGAGAAGCGACGACGGTGGGTGGCTCGTGGGTTACCGTTGGTCTGGGGTTCTGCAGGTGCAGAAACAACGGAAGGAGTGGCAGAGTCCATGATGGCCGAGTTATTGGCCACCTGGGAATTTGTGCGGCGGAAAAAGTTGGACATTGTGCGCTTGAAGCTCGAGGTCGAGCCGCGAGTCGACCGTTTGGAGAGCGGAGTTCCGGTAGAGGTTACCTCGTAGTCCGTATACTTGGGAGTTGTGGATTCGGTATGCGAGGGTCGACGGGAAGACTGTGTCTGGGTCTGGTAGAGCGCCTTACTGTTGTTGTTGGCGCCCGGAATAGGAATGGGAACGGCGCCTGATGTGACTGAGCTAGCCTGGTAGGACTGGTAGCTCTGAAGGTCTGTGAGGTCTTGGTTCTCAAGCGTAAAGTCCTGAGACTGGCGACCACTGATGGGAGTGACTGGTTCAATAGCGGATTCGCTGCCAGACTCTCCACCTTCCTCGAGAACAATTGACTCGGTCAGGTCGGTGAGATATTGACGCGGCGATGAGGCAGAAGGGAAGCTGATGGCCGAATTTGGGCTCAAAGGAGCAGAAGCGGCACTTTTATCTGTGGTGACCACGAACAAAAGACGTCAGCACGCAGGGATTGATTAAACTTGGGAGAGCTGAACAGGGTGAAAGTTCAAAGATGACAAGGAACAAGGGACACAAGGACAAAGCATGAGGCAGAATGAGAGATCAGACAGGGAATGAAGCGGAAGCGAAACAGGGATCGGATGTGAAGAGATCCCCCAGGCCAGGCCCCAAGTCCGTCCGCCCACCAAGCCAAGGCACAGCACAGGAGCCGCAGGGCGGAAAAGGATTGCCCGCCTGTGGAGGACGGCGAATGCGTTGGGCGATGGATGCTCTTGTCAAGGCAAAGAGGCTCCAGCCGGTTGCATGTTCTCCCTTTAGCCAGTAACAGACTCTGTCGTGATGGCCGAGTCCCACGTTGATCGCGTCACTGGTGCCCCAGGCTCGATCCACGGAGATGCTTCTCGCTTTCGGGCGATGGGGCTTGACGATGACAAACGCAAGGCAAGGCAAAGCAACAACGCGAGAGCGAGGGAAATGACCCGGAGACTGCGAGACTGCGAGAACAGGAGGGGGATGGATTGGAGCGAGGATTGGGGGGTTACCAAGATTGGCTTGGCCCAAGTGCAAGAGAGGCAAAAATGAATGATTACTGAGAGAAGAGTGTCTCCATACCTGCTGAGTCGAGCATGGAGCTCTGATGTGGTTGGTGCTGGTGGGGTGCCACGAGCATCCCTGGGCCCGAGAATGCCGCCATTGTGATGGAGCGAGTTGCTGTTTCGGGGGGTCTCGGGGAACTAGGTCGCTAAACTGCGGTGGATTCTAATGTACAGAAGCGCTGGGGGTCCTCTGCTTCTTTATCCTGTCGGAGACTTGTGGTGGATGGGTGCGTCTGGTCTGGCGGGGGGTACTGCGCTTCGGTGTACAGGCGGCGCCCAAGGTACAGCGGGCGAAGGGCAGAGGTTGGGGGCGGTTGCTGGTCACTGGGAAAGGCGAGGAACCACGATGTCAGGGCCACACACCATCCAAGAGATTGGTCAAATCGAGGATGGAGACGCTTCAGCAGCTGTCGCAGGCTGGATCGTGCTCGTGGTTGGTTCGTTTGGTTTTTTCGCTGTTGGATGGTCTGTCACAGGCGTCCCAGTTCGACGGCAGTTCCGAGAGCTGTTGCGGATTGCGGCGAAAGATGTCCAAGATTTGCGATCTTGGCGTTGCGTGCTGCTAGCCTTTCGGTCGTTCTGTCGGCCACTCAAGCTGCCCACGAGGGTTGTTGATACCGTGACGAGAGGATAAGGACGATAGGTGATCTGACTTTTAGTCGCCGGTTAAACAGATATGACAGAATGCCAATGTTGATCTGGTGCGAGTCTGAGTCGATTTGGATCTCGTGCCCGTGTAAGCGTAGGTGTCGATGCGGCGTTGTCGGTTGTCAAGATGCGTGCGAATGGAGATCCGTTTCCGTTGGCTGTTCTGTTCTCAATCAAGGCCCTCGGTGTTTGTTCCTGCCAAGTTCTTTCCGCTGCTCCTAAAGGATGTTGGAATGAACAGTCGGGGTCACCGCGTGGATAACTGATCCGGAGGAGGAGGACGCGATGGCCGAAGGAGAAGAGGAAGACGACGGGGAGGAAGCGGCATCAAAGAAGCCGACTTGGGTTATATAACTGGACGAGTAGAGCAGCACAAGCTGTCGTTTTCAACCAGCAAGTAAATAAAAAAGAGTAAAAAGGAGAAGGGGGAACCGCGAGCTTGGAGATTAGGAAACTCAGAAAAAAGCGCGCAGCTTGTCTTTTGTGTTTCGCCGTCTGGGGCGGCAAGCTACCAACGCTACGAGTGAAGCCGGCTGCTGTCGCTCACTCGTACATTTCGGTCCCTTGTTGAGTGAGCGTCCACCACCCCAGCCCACCAGAGCCAAACCAAAGCCAGGACCCTCAATGGCTTGCCTGCTCTGGATGGATGTGGATGTGGATGTGGATGTGGATGTGGACCAGCCGGCGGACGTGGGGAACTCGACCGGGGTGAGGATGCCATGTCAAGGGGAGGGGGCGTGCGCATACTGAAGATACACGCGCACACAACGATTCGCACTCACGCACACACAAAGTGACTGATTGACAAGTGGCTCAGGGTTTGATTTGGCTTGAGGCTTGACGTGGGCTTGAGTGGAGAGTGTGCCGGTGATCAAGGGAAAAACAGGAAGCCATCGTCGGACGCTCCAGAGTCAACTGTCTCTTCTATCGGCCTTCTGCTGCCCGTTCCATCAATTCCAGTGCTTCTCAAGGGGACCGGGACGTGAGTGGTTGGATTCGATCCATCCATTCATGGATCTCTCCTCTGCTTGGCGGAATACGGATACGTACCTAAATAAGCACAGTGCGTGATTTTTCTCCCATCTTGAACGAATCCACATGGATTCATCCATGGAATTATGCGACCCAGTCAGTCAGTGGATGAATCCTCTTTTCCGTCTGGAGATCCATTGCAAGACACAGATTGGTGTGTCCTGCAGTGGATGATGGCGTGGGTGAAGAAATAGATGAGACACTAGAGGGTAAAGATGCCAGCTGCTCTGAGTGCTGCTCCTATATGGCCCAATGATTTCGGCGAGAGATGAAAAGCCAGAAAAGAGTATTCGTATTCTGATAGAATTCAACACTCTAACAGCCTCTTATGCCTTGCTTTATGATTGCTGTCTAGGCATGGTGGTCATGTTTTGTGAGGACAAATAATGCCTCTGTGTTGTTGTCCGACTTTTATGTCACCCATGTAATGAGGTCAGTCTCCCAGGGCAGGGTCGCTCTCCCCTACAGGTCGACCGAGGTCCCCAGTTTTCTTCCAAGACTCCCAGGAGTTTGCTACTTCAACTGCCTCTTGGGGCTCTGTTGACTCTGCAGCACAATTGAATCAACGTGACTGTTGTCAGTTATGTGTTGTCTCTTGGTTGACCTCCTTTTCCTTCCCATCCTCGTGAATATGGCGTACAGCCAGATAAACTTGCTCGTCTGCAGCCAATGCAGCAGCTCATGTGAGTTGAAATGAAGAGCACCAAGCGCGCACCCGCGCCTTCCCTGTTAACGGTAGTCCGCGCACACTGTACCTTCCACCTGAAGAATCGGTCTTTGATTTGGTGCTCCGTGATTGGCCAGACCTCCCTGTCAAGCCGGTGTCACTTTCCCCGTTTCGAGATGGACAGTTCGTTCTCCTCCAACCTGTGACAGCCATCCACCTGCACAAGCTCCACCGCCATCTTTGGCTTGTGTTAAGCGCCGCCTTCAATTGCAAGCTTCCAAACAACTTGTGGATGCATATCATGAAGACGTCTCGAACGATCATGAACTCTTGTTGGTGTTGCCTCTTGTTGGCCCCATGATTGCATCGTCAATGTCCCACCTCAAGCACAGTAGCTCATGTCTTGCGAATTGCCTGCCCACTTGTCTCGTCAATCTGTTGCCGCATCATGGCAATCCACCCCAGGCAATTCCAGCACGAGCATCTCCCCGAGACCCTGCTTTTGCCAAGGCCATCAGAAAGCGATCGTGACGCTGCGAGAGGAGTCATCGTCATCAGATGCTACAGTGCATCATGCTCCCGTCCAGAACACTCGCCCTGACGAGGAATTGAAGACCCCCTTCGTGGCGATGCGTTGCACATCATCAGGCACTCTCCACCCAGACGCATTACGATTTCACGACTGAAGCTCTCACTCCCTGGCGAGGCGCAATGGCTCTCGGTCAATAATCCCGCGCATTATCCCAGCCTTGTCTCGCCCTGCCTCGCTGCTCGACGTCCAACGCCCGCTGCGATGGACCAGGAGAACAATTGTCTAACTACAGAACTCCTTGCTGTCGGCCCCGTTTCACAGTCCCTCTCCTGACCGCTGCGGCCCTATTCCTAGTCGCCTCGCGTGCCCTTCAGCCAATTTGAGCCTGCATCCAAAGCCCGTACCTTCTAATCTCCAGAAACCGAATCCAGAACCCAGCAGACCGACGAGCCACTGCGTCGTCCGCCATGGGTTCTGTGCTGAGACTGCATTAACATGCTGCAGTGGCTGCTGCCCCACGCGAGCCGAGGGCTGGAAACAGTGGACGACCACTGCAACGCTATCCACGCGTACCCGCTCAGCCGCCTCGCCTGAGTTGGCGGGACTCCTGGAGACAGAACGGCGACGGAACCTGGGCAGATTAATTATAGGTCCGTCGGCCTTCTCGCGCCCTGTGAGGGCCGGTTGCGCTGCTGCCGCTTAACGCAAGGGCATCGCTGACATGCGCCGCGACAACCGCCTTGGGGGTCCATTTGATTGGCATCAGTCGGGAGAAACGGCAATTCTTGCCAACAGCACGAGATCAGCAACATCCACCATCAAACCTGCAACCTGACATGAGCCTCTCCATGTTGTCGGATTTTACATATCTGTTCTGGCACCGGATTGGTTGGGGGTTTGGTGTTGCGCACCTCAGGACAGCCGCAATCGCGCACATCCTTTCATCCGCAAAGCCGCGGATCCTCGACAACCACAATGTTTCTCGTCAATGCGGCTCTGGTATCAGGATGTCACTCGGCCGGCATATTTCCAGCATGCCAGGACCCGGCTGGCTTCCCGGGTCTGCTTCACTGCTCGAAGCCCATTGACAGAGCCATGCCTGACGCGTTCCCTATGCTTGCCAAGCGCAACTGCGGTGAATCCTGAGCCACGACAGCATCAAGGACGACATCAACTTGCGGCAATGCTGATGATCATTCCTCGCCTCGACATTACTGCCGGCAGTGACCCCTGAGTAGCCCGCAAGAGATGTGTACGCAGTAACTACACGTCGTGCATCTCGATACAGATCTCAGATACAGTGCGGTTCATCTAATTACGGCCGCTGCTTGTGCTGTCGTTGCGACCATTGCGCCTCGCCGTGACGTGGATTGAGACACGTTGCGCGGCGGTTTGAGATTATTCCAAGTAAGCTTGAATTCTAGCTCACAGCCGTCACCGTCTGATCGACGCAAGATAAGAGGTCTCGCAGGCGGCATTTACGTACGTGCAACGCAAATCGCATGGGAATTGATTAACAGCAAATTGAGACCACCCAGGGATACGCCTGGGGCGTGTCGGAGTCAAACTATCGGTCTGTCTCTGCCTCCTGGCCTCAGTAACAAGCACAGTCTCCACGTCACCTTGAAACGCTTCTTGTCATTTCAACAAGGCCGCCAGCAAAGTGAGGATCATCATCAATATTACCGCCGAATTCAAAGGCGAAGGACACGAAGCAAAACAGGGTCGCACTCCAGGTCTAACCTGTCTGCACTGTCTGGCTCTGGAGAATCGGCCAAAGTCCCTTGTTGCCAAGCCTGTCGGTCTTTCCCCCTGTTCTGGTGGCCCTGGTTGGTTGGACTCCGAGATCTCGGCTGCTCCAGCAGCAAATCCAGGGACTCCTCGGTGGCCGTTTGGCTCTGCAGACCACGGTTGCTTCTGAGCCTCCGGCGCCGGTTTTGGGACACTGGGAAAAGATGGCAGTCTATTCCCGCCCACCTTGGATCTTGACCGAGTGTATCGTCCAGCACCAACGGCGCCTCGAGCGGCTGTTTCTTGGTGTTTAAAGCGGTCTCGTGGGCTAACATCGTGTACGAAAAAGGCTCCCCAGAACCGGTCCGGTGCGGGATCTCCATTCCACACCCACCCTAACCCACACCCAGCCAAGCCATCTTCTCGCCTCTGCAGGGCAGGGATGGAGGACACGGGTGCGAGTGCGTCATATGCGCCCCGGAGAGACCAGGGGTTGAGATGATCCCTGAATAACCCGTGGCACGGTCCCCAGTCTTTTGTGTGTCTCACTCACACTCTCGACCATCGATTGGCGGTTGCTGTTTTTCATGTGCCTGCTCTGAACGCTCATCAACCACCCATCATGGGCCGTCCAAGAAACGGAGACGAGCACGGGTTGAGTTAAACAGAGGGATCGACGACGGTTTCTAAATTAACAACATCTCCACTGGACCATGTCAAGTGAATTGATCAAAGTCTTGTCCTCGAATACCCCCGACAAACAAATGTCTCACCGCAATGGCTGCTATACCGATTTTCATTGCCGGTTAGCCCTGCCAGGTCACTCAGTCCAGGGCCAACAAAGCGTCATGACGAGGCTGTTGAGATCACCGACAGTTGTCAACAGCAATAGCATCCGCTTTACAGTCGGGTGTGGGGATTAAAGAACGACTTATTAGTGCTGTCGTCTAGGGTTCTCCCGTCCTTTCCGTTTTACCAAAGGATACAGTGCGCAACGGGCATTGCCTCGCTCATCCATTCGAGGTTCGGGCATGGCAATTTGGGTTACGGTGTCGCGACATGCTTGGCAGAATTTGGTAAGGATGGGACACGCTAGTTGGACGGGCTCTGCCACACCGTTGTTCGGTGAGTTGTTCATTCTGCCTTCACCTGAAGGTTGATGGTGATCTGCCGCGATGTGCCTCGCAAATCATTATCCGTGCTGGGCTGACAGGGGATCAGAGTCAGGCCGAGAACATGAGAATTTAAAAATGCCAAGAACATCAGGAGGTTATCAGGAGCAGCAACGGCAACAGCAACAGCAACAATATCTCAGACAGAGATGGACGCGTGGAGGTGTAGCACAGAGTCGTCGGCCCGGTATCACTCTCCCTCAATGAGACATGGACGTTGAGGATGAGGCGGGCGATATGGGTACTCGCAGCCTTCATGTAAGGTACACCTTGGTTACCTTGTTCTGCAAGGAAAGACACACCAAGTCTCGCCGATTCTTCACCTCGTCTCAAAACGGCCGGCCAGACATGCGTGGCGCTTGTCAACCAGGGCTCAATGCTGCCAAGTCGTGAAACATGTCCATCATTCAAGCGGTGATGGGTCATGAGGAACTGCTCAACAAGTTGCAGTGAGAGACAATCATGGCCAAGAATGAGCTCCCAAGACTTTTCCAAGACTTCCAAGACTTACACAAGAACTCATCGACGGCGCTACGACATGGACCCAAGACAGAGAAATGTTCCCCCACGCTCGATTGCTTCATGCCCAAAAGATTCGACTGGCTCGCTTCCGGCAAGTCGCATCCTCTCCACCCAAACTGCTACCGCTCTCTTAGAGGTCTGATGCATGCTGCAGTCAAACGGGTTTTCAACGCGGAAATGAAAAGCTCTTGGTATGTGTACATAGTACGCATGCTGCAAGCGCAACTGCGTCTTCCATCCAGGCGCTGTCCCATGACTGCCCTGTCGACGGGGCCTGGCTTTTGGCTGAGTGGTCCTCGCTAGGGTCGCTGCTCGTTCAAATCTCACTTGAAAGGTGTTGGGAGCATCGCATAACCAGGCATCGCATCCCTCAGACGCGAAACATGGCACCACCAGAACTGACCCACGGATATGCCGTGATATCCAGTACGTCCAATGGATCAGATATGGTTCGGAAGAGGCGTTCTGGGTTCTCCAATGGATCCTCCTGAAGCCTCTCAGGATCCCTAAAAAACCTCGTGGCGTCTCCCCTGGTTGGAGATCTGGATGCGGCCTTCGGCTCCGGCTTCCTTGGCCCGTTTGTCCGCAAATCTCGATGGGTCAGAGAAAAGAAAGTTCAGCTACATATCAAACGTCCAACAGTGGCGGATAAGGCATCTGGTCGCTTCAGGGTTGACAGACATGGGAGCACCTGAGAATAGCCTCAAGTGGTCCGAGCAACCAGCTTTCAAGATCTGGGCAAATGCCGAATCTCGCCACACCTTCTTTGACCTCCCTCCCCGTGCGGTGCTACACCCAAGACGGCAAGGGCCAGGTCGAGGTCTTGATGAAAAGAAAATTTTCATCAAGCTCACAGCAGCACTCGTCAAGCCTGTGAAGCTGATGTTATGCTGGGCGACGACGGGATGGTCTGAGGTTGGATCTGGTAGTGGGAGGGAGTGTGCATCTGCGTCTGCGATACCACGGTCGCCATCGTCGGCGCCGCCCGTAACTATCGTCTCTTAGTATCTGATCTGTCGATGTGGGCACGTCAAAGGAAGCTCTGCACGTTATGGCGTGCATCAGGAGCAGGAGCTGCGACAGCAGCCATACATTGATTCACTGAATGCTGGACTGCATCGCATGGACCGCTTTCGAGCGGCTTGTGATGTCTCATGTTCCAAACGACGTCTCGAATGAGCATATCTCAATGTCGAACAAGATCGATTGCAGAGAAGCTGCATCAGGTGATGGCATCTCGGCGATAGACTCCGACTACTGCAAGCTCAGCTCACCTGGCTGAGGAGACAGGCAGAAGGACAGGGTGCGTGCCATGATGCACAGGTCGGTACGGTACGGTGCTCAACTGGGCGGTCATGGTCATCTTGGCGAACCCTGGGCAACGAAGCCCACGATGTTCGAGACTCGAGACCCGCCCCGGCCGCTTACAGCGCTGCGGGACCTGATACCGGCCACCACCTCTCAGGAGCGAGCGCCTATCGAGGACGTAATGAAGGCTGGAGGGAGGGGAGACCAGTCAGGGCATGCGAGGGCCGGTAGCCAGTCAGTAGTTGCGGCGCGGCGCTTGAGGGACAGAAAATGCCTCACCAAACAACGACGAGGCGCACCGTACGGCACCGCACACGGAGCGACACCGACGGCTGTCCGCGGATACTTGCTCGACAGGGCAAGTTTATCCAGGCTGTTGGATACGCTACTGTCCTTGCAAATGATGCATCCATGGATATCGGTCCCAACAAGGCCTGGCTGGACGAAGAGAAGAGGGCCCGTCCCGGTCACGGTCACTGTGGCGTCGGTGTCTCGGCATGTTTCCCGTGCTCGACGACTCAAGATGCTCTCAGCTCTTTACTGTATCAAACAGGCACAGGCCCTGTCTACCTTGGATAAGCGCGCCTGTCAACCATGGACAGGACAGGTGCCGGTGCGGGAGCGGCATGTCTCCAGACAAGGCACCCTATCGTCATGAGACGAGTGACATGACGGCTCATGGGATACCGGATTGGGACATATCGCACGCTTGGTCAACCAGACGACAAGTAACAATTCGAAATGATGCATACACCATGTCACCCGGTGTCCCAGGTCGTCGGTTGACCTTGATGGAGTGCTGCAGTTGTTTTGTGTTTTGTCTGTCCGTCAGTCAGTCAAGCTTTGGCTCGGCAGGCCAAGCTTCCATCTGTCCCTTTTGGAAAGAAAGAAAAAGCCAAACCGCAAACTCAATCCTGGCATGCGTCTTATCTAAACGACAAGATTGGGCACGACGCAGCGCTTGATGATTCATGGCCCCTCCAATACTTTGTCTGCCCCGACCACGCACAGCTCTTGGCCGCCACAAGTCGTCGGCTTGGCCGCAAGACGAACCACAAGCTTGTTGATCAAGCTTATTTCAAGACGAGTTATCTTGGCACTGGGGGGCCAAGAGACGAACTATTGTGGTGGAGCATCTAAACGAGAGAAAACAAGCTCCAAAAGTGCGCCCAGGTTGCATTGGTGAGGAGAAGACGCACATGGCATCGAGTCTTGGTGTTGCCAGGATGGACTTTGTTGAGAAGAGGGGGTTGTAGCGAAACGAGAGAACAAGGGACAAGAAGAGGACGAATGCCAGCAACAACCAACAACTAAGCAACCAAGAAAGCCCCCCCTCCGTCTTCCCCCGCTACCCCATATTCTTGGCGGAGACATGCTGCAGAGGGGCTTGCAATCTGGGGAATAACACGACTCACGATGGAGTTTTGTACGTAAAAGCCACTGGTCGAGAGCCCGGCGAGGGAGGTTAGGGGACCCCTTGAACACCTCCTACTTCTGGCCATCAGCATGGCTCAGTACAGCTCAGCTCAGCGCCGGGTAGCTGGGCTGCATATCGCCGTCTCAGGGAGGGAGAGACTGTGTCGCAAGTCGGTCCCTGCGCATCACATCCTTTGACCTCCCATGTTGACTTGACACACACATAGTCACTACCCAATGGGCTCCCCGCGGTGATTTTTGCCCCCCGGCGATTGTTTCCTACATGGGCCCCCAACGGCACTCACAAGGTTGCGTTAGCCCTACCGCCTCCGGCTTCAACTCCCACTTGTCCGTTATTGAAGACCGAGGATATCGATGTGATGCGATGCGATGCAGCCTTTCGGGACCAACAGCATCCCCATGGGGCAGTAGCATGGGAGACGTCATGATCGACTCATGTCCTAGGTGCACGCCCAGCTGCTTATTGAATCTACATTGCACAGACTTGACGATGTCTTCATTTGCCGGTCTATCCAGAGACTTGATGCCAACAGCAAAGGCATCATCTCAGACCGCAAGTTGGGGGTTTCTTGTCTATTGATCAGCCGTGACACAGAACCGTGATGTCCTCTGCATTGCCTACGATGGGCTTCCCACAATCCTCAAATAAGCATCAAGGTCATGCTCGCATCGATTCTCACACACATACTCCAGCTCGGGTCTACGGAGCCATCACGATCATCATCTCGTTGTTTCAATGAGGGGAAGAATGTGATCGGGATACCATCCGAGAGCACCCTCGGCTTACTCTGCACACCACGACCGGCATGTGTACTTGCGCTCACGATGCCAGTCGGGCACTGACCAGGCTGCCATGAATGTCGCGAGTCTCGTCGATTTGTCCTGCGGCATTGAGCATGATGAAGCTTGCAGGGGTCGATATAGGATTGCCCCAGCTCTCCAAACCTCACCCAGGCTCACCCTGAAGATTCGGTCCAGACACTCGGGCGTTGCTCTCGGTCTGAGTGGATGTAATCAACCTCCAACGGGGCAATGAAACGGACAGTGTCTGGGTATCAGTGCATCCCAAGACGCGAAGCTGGGAGAGGACAGCAGTTGCAGCAACATGCTTGTCCTCGGCGCCACGGCCTCACAAGCAACGAAAGTTTTGTGCTGTCCCACCTGTGAACACATGAAGAGCAGCGGCCTCGGGCGAAGTTGGGGTGCAGTCAGCGATCCTTGCATGAGAACATGTTTGAGTCTATTCATGGATTGTTGGTTGCCTTGGTGTTATTACTGTCCTTTCAAGCCCTATAGTCCAGGGTAATATTGGCCATTCTGCTCTCGAGAGGTTGCCTGCCCCGGGCATATCAAGTTGTTCATCGGAGTGCATGAAGTACCTATCCCGGCTCCTTCTGCTCCCTCGTGTTCTTGTTCTGGGGTAACTCACCATGGTAGTCTCAAAGACCTCGACGTCCCAGGAGAACTTGCTTTAACTTTGTTCCTAAAGAGACGAAGTTCTCAGTCATGTACCCCATCGCCGGATCAAGTTCATCCAGGAGCAGTGAAGCCAACTCTGACTGGATTATACATTGAGCCATTTAGTGCCAACATTACCAGGCCAAGACTGTCACCGCCTTCACTTCCGTGCTTGTGACATGGTCAGCGCTCGATCTAGACCACCGTCGAGACCCTATGCGGGCGGCGTACAGATGATGTATAGTGCTGAGCCCCTGACACTATGCCATCTTTACGCACTGGATGCTGCACGAGGAGCCACATGAGGAGCGCACGTCTGGTCCATTCCGCTTGAGCTCCTTGGCGCATATTCATAATCAATATCTCGGCGTAAGGATTCGACTAATAGTTGGAAGCAGCTTTATTTGCTCTAGTCATATTTTTTCTTTCTTCCTCACAGAACGTTGTGGTGACGATATCAAGAAATCACTATTACCGCAGGCACCAGGACTTGGCTTGCGAATGAATGCAAGACGGCCTTGTTCGGGAAGCCCAAGAGGACTGGATCACTGCCCTGAGCCAGAACGCTCAAGTGACTCTTGACGACTCCTAGCATTCACATAGTGAGAGTGGCAATGACACCGCTGGACTGGGTGAGGAGGAAACTGCGGATGCTGTGAGGGCAGTGCTCAGTTCGGACCTTGGATTGGGAAGCCATTGTTGCTGTCATCAATGTTCCCCAACGAAGGAAGACATGGCCGATATGCTATCACTAACTCCAACTAAGCTGCTGTCAGATCCAGACACCGTCCTCAAGCTGATAGCCAACATTGATGCCAATGAGAACTGGCCAACAATGACCACAGTAGTGTGCCAAACATGTAACCCTACGAGCAATTCGGCATCGCACTTGGTCTTTGAAGCGTAAGGTTGCGTCATCTGGTCGTCTCTTTCTGAGATCTGGCTTCGAGGTGACTTGTATATAGTACTAGACTTGATCATCCAGTCCGAGTTGCCAGTCACCAAAGAGATACGATCATGCATCAGTATGGTAAACAGAGTTCTGATATTGAGGACAAGACTACTCAATGCACTCAGGTATATCCGCTGTCTAAAGCAGCAGCAAGCCACGCCTCCCCATACATATAAAACGCCTAATTACTCCCATCAAGAAGAAGAAAAAAGAATTGAGTTTGCTTCGTCGGGACTGCTTGTGAACCCGAACGAGCCCATGTATCCCAAAAACGCCTAACCATTCCCCCCATCCCCTTCTTTGTTGCTAAGAGTTGTTGTGCTTTGTATTATTTGACTTCTTGTGACACGGGAAGTTGTACAGGATCGTTAATCTCCATGTCTAGGGCATCCTTGTCCAGCCATCCCGAGTAGTCGTCATCGTCGTCGGCCGCGGCCGAGGCGGCGGGTAGTGCCTCTATCGGGCTAACCGAACTGCCGTCATCCTTCACAATAGAGGACTCGGGGGTGAGTGTTGAAGGTTGTTGAGAAGTTGCTGTGCTATTCGCCATGGTCTGCTCGCCACTTGATGCCCAGGGTTGACGGTTAGAGTGGTCTTCTGCTGACGGTGTTGTCGGCTGGGAGTCATCGGGGGCAGCGACCACAAGCATGTTCTGGCCGATGTCCGGTTCTGGTACATGGCTCTGCCTGCGTCGTCCACGCTGATGTAGCGTAGGGGGCAGTGCAGGTCGATGCTCGTTGTGATGCTCATGGTGGTGCTCATGATGGTTCTCGTGATGGTTTTCGTGGTGATGTTCATGATGTGTTTCCAGAGACTCGGCAGAACCATGAGAAGGAACAGGTTTCCTTGCCGGAACGTTGACAGGGGGTCCTATCCGTGTCATACCGTTGGTGGGCTTTGGAAGTGGTGTTCCAGGGGGAGGGAGTGGTTGGCCTCTCCCCATGGGCTGGCTGAGATCAAGGTGGTTTGCTTGCTCTGCCTGTCTTCGTGCCTCCTTGTGCCGTTGATAGGCATTCCAGCCCCATTGCTTGGCTTGCATAGCAGCATTGGAGACAGCAGCTAGAGTTGTCTGCTTCTGGCCGTGTTCGTGAGGTCCATCGCCTTGAGTCGACTCATCAGACTCTTGCAGCTCTTGGTTTCCTCGCCTCATGAAGAAGTTGCGTCCCAACGAGCCTGTCTGGCTCTTGATTGACTCCTTCATCGATGCTGCTGAGGATCCCGTCCCCCTTTCGTCCGAAAGAGATGCCGACCCAGTCGATGAGGTCGTATTACGACGTCCTGTTGCAACCGGTGTCTTTTGGCTATCCTCGGACACTTCACCGAGCGTATCCTTTGCTGACGAGGAAGAACGGCTGGATCGCTGGGATGCAGCTGAGGATTTCGGGGGAGAATCCGTAGGTGGTGGCTTTGGAGAAGCATCTTGTGAGCGTGATTGCAGAGCAGCCATGTAGTTCGTTGCATGATCAGGTGGTGATGACGGCTTAAAAATTTCAGCATGAGCAGCATCTGTTCCCACGATGGGTTCCATAGACTTGGTGATCTTGGGCGCAAGAATAGGGCTAGCACTTGCTCCCTTGGAGTCGACGCTCGTTGAAGACGCAGATGCTGCTGGGTTGTTGCCCGTTTTGTTCAGCTTCCGGCCAAACAAACCGGTAGGTGTTGGAGGTGTCTCCATGACAGGTATGGTATAGCTCTTCTCCATAGGACGCGTCTCTTCTGTCATATCCGGTTCACCATCAAGGCGGTTCACAGCCCCAACGTCCCCTGCCGTTGCCGCTATGCTCTCAGCATCATCAGATGAGACTGTGGCATCGTCTCCTTCAAAGATACCTCCTCGCCACTGTTTGTGTTCCGTCTTGAAGAAGGGCATATCATCCCAGAACGGCAAAACAACCGTCTCGGCGATAACCTCCTTGATTCGATTCTCGATCTGACGGAGGATAACGGTATATGTGATTTGTCTTGTGCTCACAATCGGCTCAATGTCCATCTCCATCTTGGGCATAGACTGAAAAGTGAGCCAGACACGGTTACTAGGTGGAGGTTTAATCTTGAAGAGCATATGACCCTCAGCTCTCTTGAGAACAACAGCGAGAACGAGGTTGACCTCTCGAGCCTTGAACCTGGTTCCAAGATCAATCTTGGCCGTCGCTGCCACCTCGATGCGAGCGTTGCCCGAGTACTTGACGTCGGCCTCGACGACGCACTCTCCTTCGACGGTGAGGTCCTTGAGTTTCAGGTTGGTAAAGTATGGCGCCGCATCGCCAGTGTGGATCCCCTGAATGGCAATGTTGGTGAGGAATGCGGGCCGTTTAACGCGGGAAATCTTCTTTGTGAGTTTCTCACGAATGAAGCTCTCGAGATCGCGCGTTTTGTGAATGCCCAGGAAAACTCGTCCAAGCATCGCATTCACCCATCTCGAGTGAATATTCTCTTCAGTCGAGTGAAGTTTCTGAACCAGGGAGATGATATTCTTGACATCAAAGTGTAGAGGCTGGGGCACCTGAGTGTCCGTGCTGAAAGTCTGTTCTTGATTCTTGAGCAGGGCAAAGTAAAAGTCCTCCTTGGCTGAGCAGTTCTCAGAAAAGAGAAAGAACGGTTTCGAGACTTGGCTATCGGGACCCAGGTCTGCGCCGCCCTGTCTTCGGGACAGGCGGATGGCGTTGCGCTTGATGAATAATTCGCCCTCGGGGGTGTTATCGCCGCCCGAGTATATACTGATCTCGTGGTGTGCAAGTGAAATAACATGTCGAACCTCGACCTGCTCTTCATCGTCAAATAGCATCAGGTGGCCGTGTCTAGATATCATCATCGGTCAGCAATGGTGGGTGCGGGGCCGGATAAGCTTGACACAAACCTCAGAACCACGTAAAAGACGTTGCCAGCATTCTTGGGTCGCTGACTCGACCCGTTCCCATTGTTATCCAGGGGTCCCGGGGTGGGTTTCCTTTCAAAGATGCTCCGATACATCGTCTGATAGACACTGGGACTTGGAGAGGCCACGGTAGTCGAACCGACCGGGGTCGAGCGCTCGATGGGCTTTGCGTTGATGCCCATGGGTGTATACTCTCTGCAGACTGCAAAGAAGCCAGCGGCTACGTCGAGATCGTTTGCATGCGCTCGGGTCTCGTCCTTGTGCGCCTTCTTGGCGGCGTCGAGGGCTGTCGTATCGTCGCCCGTCTGGACGATGTCGGCGTAGCCGCTCGGTTCGTCGGGGAGGTCGGCATCGCTGCGGATGGGGGACGAGTAGAAGACGTATGCGAGAACGGACAAGACGACGAGAGGAACAAAAGTGACTCCGCCGAGCAAATAGGCCACAAGGAGAGACGTGAAGCCAGCCATGGCTCCGGATTCCGAAGGCCGGAGGTGAACGGATGGAGGGAGGCTAGGCTAGGCGCGGCGGTATAGAGGGGCACTGCAGCCTCGACTCCTTCCTAGCTAAAGGGATCGGCGAGGAATCGGCATCGGAGGTGTCATGGACGTCGCAGAGGAGAAGAGTATGTGAGGAAAAAGAAAAAGG
This sequence comes from Fusarium liriodendri, assembly GCA_023509735.1. Lineage (NCBI taxonomy): Eukaryota > Fungi > Ascomycota > Sordariomycetes > Hypocreales > Nectriaceae > Fusarium > Fusarium liriodendri. Next base: position 16,620 of record JALLKD010000313.1, on the reverse strand, counting down.
CTGTCGGTGTTGTTTTCACGAGGGCCGTTGGGGGAGGCGGCTGATGGTGGACGGAAGGTTATACGCGGAATTACTTGATAGGCTGGCAAGAGTGTAAGTGACACCCACACACGGCTTCTGCTCGAAGCTACTCGGCAGGTAAGGGTAGCTAGCTCCCACCAGGACCAGCTGCCTACGTCATGTGATGAGCCCACTGGCTGACAGCCTCTCGTGGTCTTTGAGTCCCCTACCGTTCGAGACCCGCCTGTTTTTTGGCGGTTGCTTCAGTGGGGAATCAGGCGCACGTTCATCTGTATCAAAGAGCCTCATGTCAACAAACAGTAAACTATCTGCAAGAGTAAAGACTCGGAAGACGTATACTTTCCCGTGTCAATATTCGCCGAGAGAGTTTGGCAGGAAGAAAAGCTTGTCAGTCAAGGATAGCACTCATCGCTCAAGCACATCACAACACCTTAGACAGAAACATCAGGCAACAATCTAAAACGAAATCTCATTCAGTCGTGAATAGGTAATACTCCTCCTAGCAACTACTTCTTCATCCCATCCATCATCTATCTGCAAGTCTGTCCTGCTCTTCTCGGCCCCTGAGCCACCCACGTCTATGCAGAATCGACTCAGGGGCCCTCCGTGATACCCTTCGGCATCGAGAACATTGCGCAATCTGGTCCAAAGATAGAAATGTCGAACAACTGGCGCCCTCTAAACCGAAAACACGCCAGCCTCGAAAACATTATACCGTTCGACTCGTACAGAAACAAGGCGCCGCGGCGCATGTCAGGTGTGCTCGTCAACCATAATTGACACAGCCCCTGCATCGCATCGCAAAAAATACAAACTCCTGCAAGTCCCCCAGCTCCCCCTGCGCTGATCCGGCCAAGAGTAGTAGTGTAGTGGTGGTAGTGGTGTAGTAAAGCAAACTATCGTAGTGTGTGTGTATGCTTCAATAGCTTTTTATGGTTCTGTTTTTTGTGTTTGTTTTTCGTCTCCCACGTTTCGTGTGTGTCGATTGGTAGGATTAAGTTTGTGTGCGTAAAGAATCAAAGAAAAAAAGAAGGAAAAAAGCAAGGGAAAGTCTGGCAAGTCGTAGCCGTAGGCATGGCTGAGGTTGGCTGATTATAGTCTTCAGAAACTACATGAGCTGTGATCCCGGGTTCATTTCGAGGATGCAACAGCGTTTTGATAACAGAGTCAAGAAAATCGTGAGTGTCGTCAACGTCCGTGAGGATATTTGGTCGTAACAGTTGGTAGTGTGTAAAATAGTCTAGCAAGAGACGTGGTGGCACAATTTGTTGCCATGAATACAAAAGTAGAAAATGCTCGAGTTGATTTGATTTGGTCGTCCTGGCTTACGCTCGAGAGCGAAGAGACGCCATTGTCGTGTGGGACGCCATTAGTCCCTGGTGCGAGTGCGTGTGGTTGTTACCGTGTCGGCCTCGCTTGGAAAAGTGGTGGTGGTGAAGAGTTCCAACGTCATGCTTGCCTATAGTTGTGTTAGTATCTCAACCTTTGCATGGGCAGATTGTCGTGCTTACCATCGCAGCATGCTCGGACGTTCTCGAGGCGATCAGCTTCTCTATCCTGTCGCTCAATAATCTCCCTCACATCCTCAGCGCTGTCGTGCGCTTCGCTAGCTTCATAAATGTTCAGGTTCTGCGCACTAGCTCCTCGTCCACGCCGGCTCGAGAACGTCCCAGAGAGTTGGCTGCCTTTCCAGTAGCCGCTGAGTTTGCTCAGCGTTCCATTAGGTCGCTGTGGCTGCGACTTGGGTGTCAAAGTTGGGATGTTCATCGACACACCCACGGCCGGTGACTCGTTGCGGGTCGTCCGGGAGTTGTAAGACGACAAGGAAGCCGGGACTCCTGGTCGGGTTCCGTTCACAGCACGCTGTCCAAACTGAGGGTTGAACTCATCCACATCTTCGCGGGTAAAGTGCTCCGCCATATCCTCAGTATCAGCTTGAACATCGTCGTTGGTTCGGAGAAGTAGGTAAGAGAGGGCGTTGAACCAGGTCTCGTGTCGCTGGCCAGTCGTGCAAGTGAACTTGATGGTCCTTCCAGGCGAGATGATAACCAAGCTCTTGCGGTGAAGTCCTGGAGGCATGGGGTTGTCGTCAGTAACGACACGCACCGCCTCGATAGGAACACTCTTGGCCTTCAACTCTGCTCGTCCAGCACTTGAGGGATCCCGTTCGCTCCAGTACAGAGTCCTGGTGTAAGGGTGCACCCAGAAGTAACGGCGATGTCGGTTCTCCGACATGCCTCCACGGCCAGTCTTGCGTGTGTACTTCCAGAGATACTCGCCTATCATGGTCTGGGTGATAGCCTGGATCATGCGGGGATCAGTGTTGGGGCCGAAGCCGCTGGGGTCAATGCCAAGCTCGCCGGGGCGCATGTTGAATCGAGAATCGAGCTCCGAGGCGAACGAAGATTGAGAAGACTTTCGTGATGCGTCAGTGAGCTTAGCAGGTGACTGTCTTCCAAGGTCGCCGTATCCACCACCATTGCGAACAATGTGAGGGGTAGGAGTGGCGCGAGCGGACATGGGCGAGGTAGGTCTCTGGCCAGGTGTGCTTGGTCGCTGCCGGAGGGCAGACGCTGGCCAGAGGGGCGGTCCCATATTGCTTTGGTTACCTTGAGATGAACCAGATCGCGCAGCCTCGATGACTTGACGGTGGTTCGCAGGCAGAGGAGGAGCATCGTGGAGGGATGCCCTGCCACTTCTAGAGCTACCGGGTCTTCGGATAGAGCTAGTGTCAAAAACATCGTCGCCCTCCAAGCCCCTTCGGATGGGGCTCTCGAAGCTTTCCCTTGATCGGCGGATTCTGACTGTACCCGTGGTGCCAGCGGTTCCAGGGGTACCGGGGCTAGCGAGTGACAGGCTCTTGTCAAGGCCAAAGACGGGCTGAGCTCGAGCCCTGAACATGGCATCGATGGCCTCGGCCGTCAGTGCGGTCTGCGCACCTTGATCACTGGTCGGGACCAGAGCCTTGCGCGTAGGGCTACCGTTCAAGTTGGCAGGGATCTCTCTCAAGGGTCGCTGAGAATCAGGTGTCTCAGGCTCGGGAGTATCAGCAGGAGATTGGCTTGTCTCATCTTCAGCAATCAGAGACGATGAATCTTGATCCATCTCCCGGCCAAGGGGCGATCCGGTCTTGTTCTTGGGTGTCTCGGGCACTTCTCTCTCCTTGAAGGGAGAGTTCATGTCGCGAGGAAGGATGAAGCCGTCTCTCTTGGGAGTTCGGGGTGCCACCGGGATAGTCTCAACAGACTCGATCGACGAGAATCCAAACACTGGTACCTTGGGCGTCTCCAGGACCGGGCTGATAGGCTCCACTCCTTCCGCAGTGATCGAAGACATAACAAGTGTGGGAGGTGCCAGGATAGGCTCAAGGACGGGCTTGACGTTCTCGGAAGCAATCGCAGACAAACCAAGGGATGGAGCAGCCTCAGACACGGGCTCGACGTGTTGTGTGGATAGGTTAGAGTAGCCCAGCTTGACAGGGGTTGGCTGAGGCTCATCCCTCGGCTCGCAGTTTTCGGCATAAATGGAAGAGAGGTTCAAGGCCGGCGGAGGAACCACCTTCTTGGGCTCCTTGATCGGTTCGATAGACTCCGCAGAAATCGACGACAGGGCCAGGTTGGGGGCAGGGAGGGCAACAGGTTCGACATGTTCTCCCTGGATGTTGGAAATGCTAAGCTCAGGGACAACCGGTTCCGGAATGGGCTCGGCGATCGGCTCAACATGTTGGCCTGAGATGGATGACAAGCTGAGTTCAGGTGCACGCTCAGCGATGGGCTCGACCTGCTGTCCGGAGATTCTCGATAGTCTAAGTTCGGGCAGACGTTCGGCGACTGGCTCAACATGTTGACCAGAAATTGTCGACAGGCTGAGGTCGGGGGCACGCTCAGCAATTGGCTCAACGTGTTCTCGGGAAATGGTGGATAAGCTGAGTTCAGGTATCGGCTGCACAACAGGCTCGACATGTTCGCCGTGAATACTCGAGATGGTGAGCTGAGGGACAATCGGCTCAGGGATAGGTTCCACGATGGGCTCGACAGACTCTCCCTTGATATTGGAGATGGCAAGTTCAGGTGCCTTGATAGCGACAGGTTCAACCTGCTCTCCCTGGATCGTAGAGAAGCTCAGTTCCGGAGCTGGTGGTGGAGGAGGGATAACCACTGCGGGAATGATGGGCTCCCGCTCCGGCTCCGCCACAGGCTCGACATGTTCGCCTCTGATCGCAGACATGGTAAGGTCAGGAGATCGCTGAGCAATAGGCTCGATATGCTCGCCTTGGATGGCAGACATAGCGAGTTGGGGGGCCTTGCTAGCGATAGGCTCAACATGCTCGCCCACAATCTCAGACATGGAGAGTGCAGGAGGGGGCGGGATGAACATGACTGGCTCAACGGGAGGCTCAGCAATTGGCTCAACCGACTCGGCTGAGATGATGGAGAGGCCCAGAGCAGGAGGTGGCACCTCAAGCTCGGCGATCGGCTCGACCGTCTCCGACATAACCGTTGTCATTGTAAGCTCTGGCAACGGCGCCTCTGGCTCTGCCACAGGTTCAAGCTCTTGAGCCACGATTGTGGCCAGGGACAAAGGAACCTCCGGTTCCGCAATAGGCTCGACTTGCTCGGTGACGATGCTTGTCAGCGAGAGCTCTAGAGGGGGTGTTTCGGGCTCGGCAATAGGCTCGACATGCTCAGTGATGATGTTTGTGAAGGAAAGCTCTGGAACAGGTGTTTCAGGCTCAGCAATAGGTTCAACTTGCTCTGTGATGATTGTTGTAAGAGACAAGTCGGGAAGAGGTGCTTCAGGCTCGGCTCGGGGAGTGAGGTCCTCAGCCTTGATAGAGGAGAAGCTGAGAGTAGGGAGAGGGATCTCAGGTTCGGGTAGGGGCTCGACGCTCTGATTCGAAAGGGGAGTGAAGGTCAGAGTGGGCGGTGTAGGAGGTACCTCGACCTCTTCTCGTGGCTCGACATCCTCCGAGGCGATCGAGGACATGCTCAAGGTCGGAGGTAGGATGGGTGGTAGCATGGTCGGGGGAGCAGGGAACAGAGCCAACTTCTCCTCCATATCAGGATCGTGCTGCGCCCCGGCGTCGCTGTAGGACATGGAGATAGGGCGCGAGTTGTCAAGATGATCCTCATGTGTCCAAGATATGACACTGCGGACTTCGGAGTGATCAACCACGGACCCCAGGGATGTAGGGCGGGGGACTACAACGACGCTAATAGGAGAAGCAGGAATCGACTCTTCATCTTCCGTCATGACACCGGTGGTGATCATTCGCGGGGTCTCGGCCCCCTGGAAGGTGGTCAAGATACTAATGGGATCAGTCATGCTGCCGCTGTCAACCATGGTGACCTTGGGCAACGGGGGCACTGGAGGTTGCGGTGATGGTCCTCGGCCAAAAGAGGCGGGTGTACCAGAGCGAGCCCGTCTGCGACTGGGTGTGCCTGGCTCAAGCGACTCGTCGTCACTACCGTCAAAGTCTTGAAGCTCAGCAAAGAGGCTCTGGCCAGTGGCTTGAGGTGTTCCACCACGGCTGCTAGCAAAGCTGGCCGGGCTGCTTTGGAATGGCGGCTCTTCGCTGGCCTGTCTGGAAATGCGGTGGAAGAGCGGCTCCTCACTAGCTTGCCTGGAAGCACGGTGATAGAGCGGCTCTTGACTGGCTTGTCTCGAGGCACGATGGAAGATGCTGCGGTTCATGCGGAAACGAGTGCTCTTCTGAGATCCGATAGTGCTTGTAGGCGTCCGGAGATGGTAGGCGAAGTCGTCTTCATCAGCCGAAGTCGATGCGGTACTGTGGAACGAGTGTCTGCTGGCGTGTCGAGCGAGGCCAGAGGGCAAGCTCGGGGGCTTCTTCATCTTACCAAAGCCTCGAGTTGTGCCCTCCGTCTCAGTCTCGCCGTCACTTCCTGACATCTGTTCATTGACGGTCTGGAAATCTTCCGTCTCAGTAGCCCGCTCATTGGCTGTCTCAAAGGCAGACTCGCTAGCCTCATTGGCAGTGTCGAAATGGTCGTCGTTATCGGCAGACTCGATGCTGGGGAGGATAGTGTGGCTGCTGGTGCTCATAGGAGAAACGGAAGGACGAGGAGAGGCATGAGAGAGAGAGCCGCGAGGGGAGACATCGTGCTGGTCTTCCCACTCACCATCGTCGGCGACAACCTCTTGCCTACTGGAGCGGAAAGATCCAAGCAGGCGCGGTGGCTTCTTAAACTCCTTGGATTCCGGCTTTCGGGATCGTCGATGGCTCTTGTGCTCAGTAGCGTCGGTTCTTGCCTTTTCAAGATCGTCACGGAGGTCCTGGATGATACGTCGAAGCTCCAGCTTCTCGGTCTTCTCACGATGGAGCAGACTCCTCTGGCTCTGGATGGTGCGCTGGGCGTGGTGGAGTGATGACTTGACGGTCTCCGTCTCAAGAACAGCATGGCGGGGAGTTCCCTTGATAGGAGACTGAGGAGGTGAGTGCTCGGGAGTGATGTGATCAGCAGCGGATTCAAAGTCATCGTCGCTGGGACGCAAGTTAGGCTCCTGCTCCATGACTCTGTTTCGTTGCGTAGAGAAGGCCCTGGCGAGCTCTTGGTTCTGACCGGTCAGGTCATCAATCCGACGTTGCATGGCCGCGCGTTCACCCTCTGCCATAGCAATGTTTCGCTTGACAGCTCCGATTTCAGTGTCGTGTTGCTTGACAGCAGCGGCGTGTTGGTCGATGAGTCTGGCGTGGTGCAATTTGACCTCGTCAAGCTCGCGTTGTGCTGTAACCTTTTCAGTCTTGATGACATTAAGAGCCTGGGCAAGCTTCTTCTCGCGGTCTGCAGACTCCTTCTGCTGAGCTGACAGTTCCTGTAGCTTAGTCTCCAGATTCCAGTTCTCCTCCTTGTATCGGTTCTCACTCTCGTCAAGGGTCTTGACTCGTTGTTGAAAGGCCTCGCATTCGATTTCAAGTCTGGACTTGTCGGCCTTGAGGTCCTTGGTCTCTTCATCTCGCTCGGCGAGCAGCGCTTGCAAGTTGCGGACCTGGGCGATGAGGGAGGTGCTGATTTCGGCGGCGAACTCGATGTCATGGACGCGATTGGAGGGCTGGTTTCGAATCTTTCGATTCGGAACACTGAGCTTGGTGGGGGACCCTGTCGCTTGACTCTCAAACTTGGATGGGCTGATTGACCGCTATAGAGAAGAAAGTAATGTCAGTTAGCTGTGCCACGTAGCAGGGAAACCAGGGATGCGAAAGCGACATACTCTGCCGCCCCTGCTCTCAGGCGCAAAGGGGGAGCTCGGATTAGCTTCATTGCTGGGGACTCTCTGTTTAGGCAGAAAAGCCCGTGCAGACTCCCTGGCCAAGCTGTTGTACTCCTTCTCAATGTCGACGAGCTTCTGGCGGAGCTCCGGGTTCAGTTCTCCCTCGGATTGCAACTTGTCGACCTCCTGGAGCTGCTCGGTGAGGGCTTTGCGCTGGGACACGAGCGCGGTGCCCAGCTTTCCGGCCTCCTCCAGACGTCGCTCGGTTTCGGCGAGATGGGCCTCGAGGGCGCGCTTTGCGGATCTAGGCGAGGCGGCGGGACCAGAGATGAATAAGTCATGGTCAAAGGTGGAATATCGATGGTGGGCGGGCGCGGGCGTGCTGGCGACGAAAGGATCGGATTGCGCTGCGCCAGGAGCGGGCAGGCTTGGCTTGTCGGAAGCCAGCGATGAGGCCATGATTGCTCTAGAGCAATTTGACCCTCGTCAGGGTAAGCAAAGCTTCCTCAGACTCGCCTTGAAACCATCAAGAGATCGGACGGACGACGTAGCAGGCCCGTCGCGGGGGAGAAGGTTGTTGGAGGGCCAAACGTGTTTGTGTTGTTGTTCAAAGCTGAGGTTAACGGGGTACCTCTTGCTAAGTACCCAACCAGAGCGAGATTGATTAATGGAAGCTGGCGTGTGCAGTGCCGCAGACGTGACCAGTGAGATTGCAGCAAAGAGAGTTGGCGTTGGCTGCAGGGAGAGTGAGGGAGCGTGAGATTGGAACTAGAGAGCAGACCCGGCTGCAAGAAAAAAGAAAGACTTTCCCACAGAAAACGAGGCAGGGCTGAGAAAAATGAACAACGGCTCAATGTGTGCAGTGCAGGCGCGAAAAAGATGCCGACAATTACGAAGAATGGACCAAAGAATGAGTGTGAAGGATTGAACAAACAATCCCCGAGTCGTCGCGTCGCAGGTATTCGACAGAGAGAAATGCCGAGGCCGTGTGCGTCTAATGGCGGGCGGGTTGTTGACGCACCCTGTCGTCTGCGAGTGATTCCAGGTACCTTACCGTACAGGCAGGCAAGGCACAGCGGGCAGGTAGGCAAATGATTTATTACACTGCAGCACGCAGGCAAGCGGACGGACGGTCGTACCAAACAAGGTCAACAGTGGAGCGAGCGAGTGGCCCCCTGGTCATCCAAGTGTCGCAGGACTGACAGCAATATTTTAGGCCGCTGGCTGCTGGAATGTGCCTCTGAGACTTATGCGACAGTGACCTTGTTGATCATTCCCAATCCAATTGGAATTCGGCGCTTCGAGGGAACTCTAACGGCCGAAAGCGTTTGGGCGATGGACGGAGGCTGGTGCTGGCTTATGCTGGAGGGTGGGCGCTGCAACCAAATGAGCGGCCACAGATACGGCAGCGACGTGAACGGTCGACGAACGGCGAGGTCCCGTGGGAGGGAAGGCTGAAGAGACAAGAGGAGAAGAGAGAGATTGTACCTGAATCTCAGGTGGAGTCTCTATTCCAGGAGAAGGAAGACGTCTCTCTCTGTCCAGAATCGACTGGGGTGGATCGTCCGATTTCAAGGGCGGGCGGTGACGTGCGGTGGTGGACGTGTGGAATTGGATTGCCCTTGAGGAAAAAAGAGGATTGACCAAAGTAAAAGCAGCCAGAAAGGAAAAAATGACGGCTCAGAAGAACAAAAAAGGATAATGAGGGACAGTACGTAGGTGCACTAGGTCGAAGAGAGGCGATTCGCAGTCTTCTTCAAGACAGAGCTGGAGTGAAGAAGAAGAAAGGAGATGGCAGGGCCGAGGTTGACGAAATGAGCCGCTGCACAACAAGACCCCCTCTTTAAGACGACGTCGAGGAAAGGGACCCAGAAGGAATCGACTATCAAGGAATGGACGGTCCAGAGAAGGAACCTAGTGATGCGCAAAGTCGGTCCTTGGGGAGCCGAGGGGACGAGGATGCAAAGTGATTGGCAAAGGGCATCCAGAATTAGACGCGCTCCCTTTGTGCCTCCGGTCCGGCAGTGGCCTATCGCCCTTTGATATGCTGTATTGGTTAGTATTAGGAGGGAGTTGGCGGCGGTGGTGGTAGCACCGAGTCTAAAGGAGTGTAGACAAGAAAAGAAAGGGTTGGGAGAGGATGGAAGAGGAATTAGGAAGACGAGGGTTCGGTAATGTAGGGAGAGAGGGGGGAGAGCTGAAAGTGAAGCTGAGGACGTACGTTTCGTTACTCTCGCTCTTGGTTCCTTATTTTCCTCTCCTCGTTCAATGACGACGGGGTCAAGCAGCAGAAACAGCAGGGAACCAGGTCCAACCTGTGGGCTGTGCGTCGAGCTGCCTTGCACTGAAGCTGAAGAAGCTACCGACTCGTCACTACGAAAATGCTCCCAGACCCTGTCCTTGGTGGATATGGCCCGGTCTGCACGGTACCTGATGATTTCCGCTTTTCCTCCCTTTCCCCTGCGCTTTACTCTTGTACCTGCGTCAAGCCGCGTGCCGAGATGCACGAGAGCACCAGTCGGGCAGGCCAGGACAGGGCAGGGTCACTACCTATCCTGCTAGTCAATGTTCCCCCTGCTGACGGCAGGTCCTTTTTTCGTCTCTGGGCTGGCTGAGGAGCTGCTCAAACTGGGAATGAGGAGTCTTATTGACTGGGATGAGCGTGGAGTCGTGGTGGAACGTGGAGAGTGGGACGTCGGGGTGGGATAGACATGAACTGAGACTCGCAACGCCGACCGACACTTTCAATGTAGCCAGGTACGCGGATAGTAGAAAGTGATTCACTTTTTGACTCTCCTGTGCATTTATTGACATGCCCTCATGTCTTGCATAGTACATCCGGGCCTTGTCCCAGCCGCCGATGTGTGTGTTATTCCATTCTTGTCATACCGCTAGGACCATGATAGGATCCGTGAAGCGGCTTCGAGAAGGGGTCATACGGAGATGCGCTAATTGGGCCATTGACTTTGACTGCGTATGTGGGTAAGGGAATTGTCAAGGCAAGGCCACAAGCCGCTGCCCTCATCCCAGCTTGTCCCAGACCGTGTGATTTGTCTCGTCCCCTGGCCGAGAACCGGGGGCCAGGCGGAGGTATGGATGAAGGATCAATTGTGATTCCCACTGGCTGCATATCGAAATGCTGAATTCGACCAATGCAGCATGACGGCGAGCCTTGTCAACATGGACACATCACGTTCATAATCTTGTTCCTGCGTCTCCCTCTGCTTCCGGCCTTGACTATCGGCCTCCACCGCCGTAACGCCGGCCGTGATAGGTTCAGGTGCCCCTGCAGTCCAAGTCCAGGCCTCGCCGAGAGGAGAGGCCATTACGATGGATCTCTTTTTTACTTCTTAGCCGCCGTTTGATGACGGCGCAGCGCCATAGCCTCTGGCACATGCCATAGGCTGAGCTTCCAGCCCTTCTGGTGAGCCGCGCAAAAGCTTCAGTGTGTGACCGCCACCGGCTCCGCAAAGAGGCAGATGACTTCTCACGGACGCACTGAAGAGTGAGGAAAAGGTTTTGGGCGTCGAATTTGGCTTTCTTTTTGCTTGTTCGCATCAATTGGGCGTTGCTGACTCAATTACCGAAGCTTGACATGGGATGGGATGGCTGGGTTCATGCAAACAACGATAGCGCATTGTGCAAAAGTATAAAAACATAAACAAACAACACAACAACACAACAACAACACGGCACAGCATAACATCCAATCGCAATGCTAACTTTTGGTTGGTGACAACGCCAGTAACGCGGGTGCAGCACTAGATATGTATGGCCCCGGACGTGTCGTCCATTGTTTTTCTAGCGTCACATTCCGTCATGGCCAGCAAACACAGCACAGCCCGTCCATCAATGAGCCTAGGCTCCGCATTAACACCCTCATTCATCTCATTTCTCATCCAAGGTTGTGTGCCTGAACAAGGGTAGAAGCTCCGGCCAATTACGTTTAGCAACCCCAGCCTAGTCCTTGAAGTGCCCGTGTAGGGGTAGATGGTGGGGTGAACTGCCATCCGAGCTGTTGCGTGTTTGCGTTTGTGTTTTTTTCCCATGTTTTCCTTCGTCAGAGATGATCAGATCTATGGTCCCGAATCGATCGAGACCGTGTCCAAAAATAAGTGGCAGAATCGGGTTTGCCTAGCTCTTCAGCTTGCTCACTGCAAAGAGTGTCCTCTAAACAAGGTATCGTATTTCACCCCGGCCAATTGGGTCCAACCTTGGGACCAGTCTCCCACAAACACGTCACACGTGAGTTCCCATCCCAATATCGCTTCCATGCACTTGTGCGAGATCCGATCGGACGTACGTATCTGCACCTGAAAGGAGATGCTGGGGTTTGTGCATGGCTTGGTCATCCTCAGCTTACTCCAAGCGTCACCTTCAAAGGGGGGCGCCAGTAGGTCAAGTACATACACTGCTTGAGAAGAAAGATAAGGCCAGCACATAGGTATTAGCATAGCCTACCGCCAGCTTCACTTCTGGTTTGATCAGGCACGTCTTCTTTCAAGCCCCCTCCAAAGCACCGATCACAACGGAAGACGGCTTCAGTTTTACGGGTTGAAGGCGTCAACTCTCCCGCCATTGACCTAACACTAACTTTTACACCCAGTAGAACCACATCTCTAAGGATCGTCTAAAGGATGGAATAAGTCTTATACAATAGTAGGCAAAAGATGAGTTCTTTATACAATATTAAGGAAAAGAGTAGTCATAGGATTTGAGAGTAGTTATTACTATCTCCTTTCTTTCTCGGGTAGTCAACATGCCTCGTCCGTCACCTCAGTTCTCCCAATCATCCCAATCGCTCCCGTCATCCTCGCCGTCCCGGTCAGACCAGAAGCGAAGTCGGTAGCTGAGTGCGATGCGGTTTGATGGACAACACAAAATGAGGATTGGTGACTTGGTGATCCAAGAAGAGTTTTGCTTGCCCCTAAATACATTCCGTGTCCTTGAGAAGTAATGGCTTTTGGCTGAGCTCCTGCCTGTCGCACTGGGGAAAATGAGGGCACCTGTGGGTTCCTAAAACGATGCAAACATGGAGATCATGAGACTTGCTTGAGACTTCCAGTGTTCTGGAAGATACACCAGATCCCGACCCCAGCGGCGGAGGAGTGAGAAGGGACCTTTTGTATCTATTGCTAATAAGTCAACAGCAATGAGACAACGGCTAACCTTTAGAACATCTACGGCCGTGGTTCAAATTCTCACCTGCGTTTGAAGAAGAAGGGGAAAGCGTAATATAGGACAATCGGCGTGGGGGTTGGTAGCCTTTGGAAAGGCACAGCTATCATATATTGCAAGAGTATTAGGAGTAGCAAAGGTAACCTCCGTAACGCCGCCCCAACAAATACGTTCCGTAAGGGGTCATTGGCTTCTCGCTCATGAAAGTCAGTGATAGACTTCTCAACTTGAACGCCGTGTCTTTCTCCTGGCCAGCATGCCAATCAGCAGTCTCTTCAATGTCTTCACGTCTCTCGTCTCAAGAATCAGCATCGCCCGAGATCCATTGCTCTTGGTCGAGCTGGAAGGGTTCGACATCCTCGTCATCGCCGTCATCCTCCTTGTTCCAGTCGTCATGCCAGTCCGTCCCGTCATTCATAACACCAAAAACCGGTTCAACGCCAGCGATTGCTGCAACTCGGAAAAGATCCCACTGCAGCTCCAGCATATCCCAATCTGGGAGATCAGCTGGGTTTTCAGCGCGTATGGTGAAGACTTGCCCCGTCTTGTACCACTTCTCACCCGCATGCCTGCCACCCCATGTTTTGGTGTTCTCGGCGTTCAAGCCAGCGTGCTGAATGGGGTTGTCGTAGAAATAGGAATTGAAGATCCTGAATGGCGAGCGCTTCAACCAGTGAAGCTGAAGTCGCATTTCGTTGGGGTCAGCACTTCGAAGAGGCTTAAAGGCAAGGCGTGCATCATAAAATGGGTTGCGTATTGTGCAGTTTAGTGAGATGTGGTTCCGCGGAGACTCCACGAATTCGGGATTGGTGAATGTGGCTATCCATGAGGCGGCCTTTTCTCCCCAAAACGCCTCTAGTATCGATTGGAGATGATGGATTTCCTGCTGGCCGTTTCTCATACGCGGGAAAAGGCGCAAAGTACCCACAAAGTTTGATTCTCCCGTAAGGATGCAAGGTGTTGGATTATCTTCCCAAGCGCTGGGAGAGGTGACCGTGCGGTCTCCTGGAACATCTATCATGGTTATTCAGTCAGTGCCTGTGTACGGTGAATGAAGGGGAAACGCTCAACGTACAGCTCTGAATTGCCGAGAGGCCATCATTGTTCAATCTGACCATGACACCGTCAAAAAAGACGTCAGGTGCCTCCTTACAGGACTGAAGCAGGTCCTGGAGTATCTCCAGTGGCGCAATCATCAAGATTGCAGTCGCGATAGGCGTGAAGTAACGAACGGGTATTCTGGACAGTCTGATTTGATTCAGTTCTGTAATTAGGACTTCTCTCGCCGCGAAGTCGGGGATATAGTCGCCGGTTTCGGGTTCGATGCGATATGTTGAGTCTTCAACGCCGTCGGGCGTTGTCCGCAGAGAGAGAACCATATTTGGATCCTATGAGGCAATGACTTGAAAATTGTTAGCTCATTATTCCCCTGGGAGTAGTAGTACAGATATAATGAGATGGTGTGGGCTTAATGGTGGCCTTAGGGGTGTCTCTTGGATGCGGCACAGTCTCACTAACTCGAGGCCAGCATATCCAGGACAGCGCAACGCCTCCTGAAGCTATGACCACGATAGTTTCAGCACGTTGTAGGAGAATGACATCGCAAATTTGTAATGATCCATGGCCTGGCTTGTGTCATTGGGTGGGAAAACGCACCTACCTTTTAATCGGAGCAGCTATCTTGTGTGTTGTTGATACTGCTGCTGGCGTCGCCTCTGGTGATAGCACTGCTGGTATTGCTTGAATCCATTGGGAGTGGTCGCTTTTATGATTCTTGGTGAAATAAGCTTTGTTGAGGTAGGGTATTCACGTGGACGCATCTGCAAAGCATGTTTGATGCTGCCTCTTTACAAGCATGATGACCATGTGTGTTGATGATGACGGTATTTATCTGGCAATTCTACATTTCATCTTTGATACTCAGTATTGCCTTCGCTTGACAGACATTGAGCCTTCGTTGATTCTAACTTTTCGTCAGAAGTGGTCAACTTGCTTGAGTGTTCAGGGTGATCCAGGTCTTCCCATGTGTCGGTCCTGTCGTCGGTTTTTCCTTGTGCAAGATCCAATCAGACGGCTTTGCAGCTCATGGCTGGATAACAATGGGGCTCGTCAGACAAGCCCCATTTTGGCTGGTCTATTTTTATACACGGTCCTGATCGATTCGGATCTAACCTTCTGGCGAAGGAAAACCATGGGGGAAATATGTATTCTCGAGTATTGTAGCACCCTGTGTGTTGGTGCCCAACCCCTGGGCTACTGTGAGATGCTAAATGAAGCAGAATAGTGACAATATGTAATTGGTGGAAAGCTGTGTTGTTGCCAACTTGGTCGGTACAATTTTTTGAACCCAGCTACAATGATCAGGAGCAAAAACCATTGTTACACCAGTGGTTACTAATATCATATAAAACGACGCCACGAGCAGTCAAATAGTCTTCCAATGTAGTACAAATATTTTAAAAAGTCATGATCTCGCAAATCGACGTCGAAACGAGGACAAAAATGAGAACTTCACGATTCAACAAGCCGTTACAGGGTAGCAAAGTCTAAACGCGTCCCCACAGCCACCGCGTCTACTTCCGCGAAATCACCACCAAGTCACATGACAGTTTCTAGATTCCTCCGTCTGAAAGTTGATTTCCAATTGTTGATCGCATTTATAACCCAACCATCAACGCAACCCCCCAAAACCAACAACCATGGCCGATTCAAACACAGAAACTGCGGCGCCTGTCGCTGTGTTCAAGAAGCGAGGCGCAAAGGGCAAGGCGAACCTGCGAAAACGACCCGCGACGCCACCTCCTGCAGACAGCGACGACAGCGACTATTCATCCTCTGAAGACGAGTCGGGCCAGCGCGTCAAGCGGCGCAAGAAGACTGTCGCCGTCACAGCTTCCTCCAAGGACACCGCGACTAGGGAAAAGGAGTTGACGGCGACGGTATATGCTGCAGATCGGAGTGTGCCAATCACGAGTACCAACGACGCCACAAAGCACAGCAACTGGTACGACGAAGACTCCAAGGATGCGCTCTCAGCCAAGAACCTCCTGGGCTCAACAAGATCAACAACAAAGGATTCGCAACCCGATGGAACATACAAGGGACTTTCGAACCAAACATCATTCATCCAAAAGAACCCCGATGCTCCCACCAGATCCAAGGGTCCGATGAAGGCGCCAACCAACATCCGAACGATCACGGTCATGGACTTTAAGCCCGACATCTGCAAGGATTATGCAAAAACTGGTTTCTGTGGCTATGGCGATGCTTGCATCTATCTCCACGATCGAACGGAGGTCAAGCAAGGCTGGCAGTTGGACCGAGAGTGGGAGACCGTCACGAAAGGGAAGAAGAACCTGGGTGGCACCGTGGTTGCGAGCGCCAACCGTGACAAGAAGGTGGAAGTCGAAGAAGACGAGGCAGAAATCGCAATGCTTGAGAAAATCCCATTCGCGTGTATAATCTGCCAGGAATCATACAGGGAACCCATTGTGACGAGGTGTGGGCATTATTTCTGTGAGCCATGTGCTCTAAAGAGGTATAGGAAAGATCCGACATGCGCCGCGTGTGGCGCCAGTACAAATGGAGTTTTCAACTCGTCAAAGAAGTTGAAAAAGTTGCTGGAGAAGAAGAAGGAGCGCGAAGAGAAGAAGAAGCGAGAGGCGGAGGAGGCTGGTGAAGATGAGGCATGAAGCAAATGAGATGGAATCACAGAGTAGAAGGACATGAACGGGATTCATGGGACAAAAAAGATACCACGGCACTTTGACTAATGAATATAAGCCATTTCTAAAACCACACACTCACTACCATATCAAACCATTTATTCTCGTGATCTAAACACCCGACTCTCATTCCCATCATTGTATCAAGAGCCTCTGTCGCACGTGAGCCCAACTTTGGAGTATGACGTGCGTCGCCTAGTGGTCCAAGAAAAAAATGGCACACTTCACAGCTTGAAGTACCTACCTACTCTGCCTTTCAATCCACTGAATCACAGCATAAAAGGCTTATGATTAGAAATCAAAGAATTCATATGGACTTAAGAATATAATTTATGTATTTTATATATCTTATGTATTTCATGTATTTATTTATTCATTTTAGTCTAAGTTATATCTGTATAGGTAGCCAGGCAAAGGTCTCATTGCCTAGGTAGGTACCTCTAGCATGCCATTTATTTCTTGGTCT
>JALLKD010000312.1:0-63953 GCA_023509735.1 Fusarium liriodendri | reverse complement strand
TGTGCGTGTGCGTGTGCGTGCGTGTGTGCATGGAAGCAAAAAGCAAATAATATCGAAGACAAAAAGAAGCGCACCCGCGTCCGCAGCAAGCAGCGCATCCGACATCCAAAAGCAGGCACTCCTGCCGGGGGTGAAAGTGGGAGAGGGCGTGTGCAGTGAGGCCAACCAAACTGAACTGCCATGGGGAAATCCTTTCAGCTTCGGCAGTCCAGAACCATCTTTTTTTCTCTCTGTGATTCTGATCCTGCACATGCAGCATTATCCAAACGCCCAACGGCCGCCGGGTGACCATCCGGGCTTCCCGTCCTTGACCGATGAGGACCCCCCTGGAATACAGGCCCTCTTCACCTTGGAACCAACCCCTGGAGGGGAGACAGAACACATGGGAGGCGGCTACGCTACTGTAGCCTGTAGGCGCGCGATCCCGGCTGTGCGGTGCGTTGCATACACGGAGTTAGTTGAGGCTTGAAGACGCGAGTGACGATGGCTGCATTTTTGTCTCAACTGTCACAGTTGTATTCCATTTCCCCTTTTCACTCAGCATTGGAATCCGAGCGTCGAAGCGCGGTATGCTCCAAGGTGAGTGAAGAAGGAGGGTTAAAAGTGTTGGAGGCCTGTTCCTAGTCCTCCACCACCAACAACAAGGTCCAAGGATATACATGCCTTCTTGTCGGATAGATCCATCTCAATATCATTTTGACTCTTTTTACGTGGTACCATGTAATATCTCCCCACGAAAGAAGACGTGTATCTCATCTTGTTACTCCACCGATTGATTGATTGTTATTCGTATAAGCTACCCCCCAGTCCCAATATTTGATCAGAGAAGGGTTACGTACCCAACCTCATGACACCACTTTTACCAGTAAACAATCTCACGATATCGTCATATCGTCCAAGACGTGCCTCTGTGACCCCCCCTCTCCCCCGCCCCTGGTCCATCACTTTGCATATGTCTCTTTTCTAACTGGATTGGTATTTTTCCATCGCATCGGGCGCCTCTTTTTTGAGTGGCCGCCGGGCCTGCATCATCTTATGCAGCATCTTCAGGCGATGAATGGCAAGACAAAATCCCGCTGCAACTGTAAAGTCCCCACGCAACAAGCGCCACCACCACGCGCCCTTGGACATGAGGGTCCCTGTCCTGTCTCTTTGATGAATTACTAACCCCAACATCATCAATTGCATTGCCCCCCGTTCTTGTCTGATTCCCCCCTCAGCTCAGCCCTAGTTGCCTCCCCACGTCTTCAGCTCAGAATCCGTAGTGCGCAGTAAGTAGTGATGGGAGACAGCATGTGAGCCCATGAAAGAGAAAGCCCCTCTTCAGAGACAAGGAAGGGGTGGCGTTTGTAACCTAGTCAGCCAGGGCGCTATTGTCGTCCCTCTTACTTCCAGGGAAACAATGTTTGGTGGGCTGCTGGCATGTCACTTGCCTGCTTTCCCCGCCTGCGAGAAACAGGCCAATTTCACGACCGGTTCTCGATCGGTGTGAAGCATTGCTCGCCGGCCATCGTGAGGTCTCATGATATGAGGTGTGGCCACGGCAGTTTCCGCAGCCTCGATGGTGCGACGGATCCATGGGGACCACAATCTGAGCTACTGTGCTCTCCAATCACTACTAAGGCCTATCGCTGTATACTTCGCGTCCGCGCCGTTTCTGGTCAATCTTGCGATTCGTGTGTCTTGAATCCTATTGGAAGTCCATCTGGGAACCAACATGGGGTAAGGGTCAAGATGAACAAGACACCCGAACAATGAAGATGAATTTATTTCTCTAAAGCGTCAATAGAATATTTATATCAAAAGTTTAAAAAATAATACAAAAATATCCTAAAGGAAACATCATTTTAGATACCCAGCACATTGTCCTGGGGTTTCCTTGACTGGAGTGCCTAGACTACCCTACACTTTCGTCGAGAATGAGGCTGGCTGGCAAGTTTCCTCACATATTGAGATATAAAACAAAATGATTCGTAAAATGAACAAGAGTTCTAGATTTAGGCCAAAAGGGAGATTCTATCGATTCTGCATTTAGATCTGTACTCATTTAATACGCCACATCTGTCTGTGAGACCGCATGTATGTTGGTGGGAATAGCCAAGCCGAGAGCATCCAAGCCACTCTGTGAACAATAGCAACCCTTGGAGATCTCTGGGTACTGTTTCGTAAAATTTACGCTGTAATTAAACCCCCGAAAATGAAATAGTCTCAGGGAGAGCCACTGGACTCACTGTGAGTTGTATACCTGGTTGGCGGTCTGGTCCTCATTGAATCATAGATCGGTAAGCTTGTATAGGTAACTACAAGTTTACCTATGGGTTTACTACATTAGAGTACGCGAACCACCCAGGATTAATCCGGCTAATTTCCTTCAGTCATAATGTCTGTAGCTTGCTAGATTCTATGTTACGTGGGCGTTGATTGATAAAATGGCAATACTCTACGTGTGCGTAGGGTAAGTGAAGGAGTGAATGCTCCCGCGGACGTTCTGGGAGCTCTCTATGCTACTCATCCCTAATGAGAAACAGAAACTAACTGTAAGATCGAGGATTTAGCAAGGCAGTAACGGTTAATGTTGGTTTGGCGCGTACTTGTGGTCTCCTTGTCTGCCTACGACGGGCATCAAAGGCCGGTGCAATCTCAGCACAACTGCTTGATCAAACATCTCACTTGCTCATTTGAATTGTTTTGTTGGAAGCTGAACTCTCCTTGCCATTCTTTAGAGACCGATGCCTGTGGAAATCTGGCTCTTCACATGTGTCTCCAGAAAAGAAAGGCTGGTTAGATGGGCATGAACAACTGGAAGACGTCCACGTTCCGAGGACTTCGTGGCCGTTGCATTACATGAATCCACTCTCTCAAATGTCAAAGCCTCGGTGAACTTTTATAACTATTATAACCACAGGATTAGGATTCACTTGGATCTCAAGTGCATCTCATCTTTCCCGGGACAATGCCCCCCCTCCTCCGTGTCCTGAGTGTTTATTCAGTAACCACATTCACATATAGTTGCCATGTTCTAGTCGAGTCGACTATTAGGTACTGATATGAGTGCGTTTCCCACGCTATAATTCAGGATGTTCTAGGTTCTATACCGTCAGCGATGGGATTGATCACCACCAGTTCAGAGCCTCGTCATGGAGAGGTGCATTTACTTCAACAAAGAAGCGCCATCTACCGCTGCTTAGTACCATTATAGATGATAAATACTTGATACTTATCTCTGAGATGATTGGCTGGCATGCACGAATGCTTCATCGAGCGGTTCAACACCAGGTTGTGACTTCGTAGGTAACCGTCATCACAACATCGGCATGGCTAACCATGCACGCGGGTTAAGGACAAAACGAGACCCAAGGACAAAGTAGCCTATCCATGTCTAAAGGCACCTAAAGAGAAATGATGATGATAAGAATAATATAAAGATAATATATAAAAAAAAGCCTAGTATCTTGATTATATTAGGATATTATGTTAGAATGTTTACATGGATTCACATCTAAGAGCTGAACCATCTTTGCCGTTCTGTCGTCTCCTATATTTCTTGACGTACGTATCATGTATTATGACTTTGAGAAACCATTTTACGTGCCCGGAGATGGCATCCATAATTGATGAATCCCGCTTGAAACCCGACTTCTTAAGACGAATGGCTGCCGGTAAGAAACGCAGCTGGACACCCGTAAAATGAGATGAACGAGATAAACACCCCTGAATGGCAGAAAATTTGAGACTAGTACATGCTATGTAAGCGTTGTGAGTTCAGCATTAACATTGGCCTTGACATTGCCATTCTTTGCTTCCTTGCCTGGCACGCTCCTTGTCGCTATGAGAAGACAAATGCCTGGGTTAATAATAGCATCCATCGAGTTGATGCGACTGAGCTCTCCCAACTCCTTATATACCATGTATTTAATTAGACGCCGAAATCTGGATGTGCTCTGAATGCAAGATTAATCTGTGATCCCCAGACGTCTGGAGTCATACTCCGTAAACGCTTCCGTCGATGAAACCCTTCATTTCTCACACAAATATTAACTGCTGTTAGAAATGGAACGGGCCTGAAACAGCTATAGTTCCTGTTGACAGAAGATTTAGAGGCATAGGGACATTTGGCTGGCTTGAGCGGGCTATTTACCCGGCCAGCCCTATTCCTATTCACTTCAAACACAAGGTAACGAGGATCTAGACCAATGTCACGATACTTGAACACTGGGTATACTTGCTTGGCAATTTACTATTATCTGAAAATAACATTTAGTGCCTAAACACCCACCTTCACTCTCCTTCTATACCCAAATAAGCCTCATGATATAGACTCTGTCTTCTCTGCAATGCCATGCCACTTATGAAACACGTTCTGTGGATCATACTTCTTCTTCAACTCCCTCAACCGCGGTAGATTCGCTCCCCAAGCGTCCTTGGGCGAGACACTATCCGCTTCGATATTAATGTACACCCCAACAGGTCCCTTGCTCCAGTGACCACCAGAGACTGCCTGGTAACCATTCGTCTCTCGGATGCGTCTGCAGAGATCCCGGTTGAAGCGGCGCACTTCTGCATCATGGGCTGCATCCTCCCAAGCGAATATCGTCATGGCGTCGTAGTAGTCTCCCCGGTTGGCATATGCCGTGGCATCCTGTGGAACCTCGCGAATCTTATCCGTCGGGAAGAACTCGATGGCAAGTGCGGAATGACCCATGCCTTCGTGAACCTCGCAGAACTCCCAGAATTCCTCCGCGTTCTGCAACATGGACTTGATGTCTAGCGGCATTGTGACATTCCCTGAGCCCATCAGGCGCCGGATGCCGTGCTCCATGATGGGATTCATGAGAGTGTTCATCTGCGCTGATGTCATCATCGAGGTGTTGTCGATAATTGGTCCAACGTTGAGAAGACCTGAAAAGTACTCTCTCCCATTGGCCTCGGAGCCATGAAACATGGGTATCGCAGAAACGATGCGTGTGCCGTCCGGCCCAAAGCCAATTCCTAGAGCGAGGCAGTGGCCTTCCGAGGTATTTCGTTGGTGAAGATCGTTCGCAGCGGAAAGCAAGGCGGGAAGCTTGTCAGCTGAATATGCCAACGTGCCGCTCCAGATCTTGCCCTGCTTGTGGACGCGTGAGACAAACCGGGTGACAACACCAAACTGAGCCCCTGCCCCTCGAATAGCCCAGAAGAGATCCGGGTCTTTGTCCTCTGACGCCTCCACAATAGTACCATCGGCGAGAACAACCTCTGCGGAAACCATGTTGTCGATGGTCAGCCCGTGGAGAGGTGTCAGATATCCATGACCTCCACCAAGCGTCAGCCCTCCAACCCCTGTGTGGTTGACAACACCTCCGACGGTTGCAAGTCCATGTTGTTCAAGAGCAAAGT
Source organism: Fusarium liriodendri (assembly GCA_023509735.1). NCBI lineage: Eukaryota > Fungi > Ascomycota > Sordariomycetes > Hypocreales > Nectriaceae > Fusarium > Fusarium liriodendri. Next base: position 58,577 of record JALLKD010000312.1, on the reverse strand, counting down.
CGACATCTTTCCAGAGGCAACCTCCCTCAAACTCAACAGTCATGGCTTCCATGTCGACTTTGACCTTTCGCATCTTCCTCAGGTCAATGACCATACCTTCAGAGGAAGAGGTCCCACTGGAAGAGTGTCCACCACCACAGACAGTCATGGCTATCTTGTTCGAAACTGCAAATCTCACGGCTGTAGAAACCTCTTGCGAATTCGAAGGCAAAACAACAACAGCCTGCAAGATATTTAGCCACGGCGTGGGCGTTGAGCGAAGTAATACGTACCGCCCTCTTTACACAAGCCACGCTCCATCTGTCAAGGACCTCCTCATAGCCCTCTTGCCCTGGAAGGAGGACAATCCCATTTGGTATATCCTTGCGAAGTTGACTAAAGTCACACATTGTGACCCTGTCAAGAGAACAATGCAGTGTAGTACAATCTCAAAACGACACAACCATCGATGGACAGGGGGAAAAGGGAAGAAGCAGCCATCTGCATCAGATAGTCGAGGAGGACGCGAGTATTTGACGCTTTCCGGGGTCTCACAGTATGCTGTAGTGGAGCACCTGCTTACATTACATCGTTGGTCGATCTGAAACATGTCGTCATAGTCGACACCTGAATGGCTGCATTCTTCAGCCCGCTCAGGGTTGAAGCCATTCAGGGTGCCCACGCCCGATGCAGGCGGGAACTGCCGTGTCTTGGATTCGGATCCATCATTCGTCGTCGGTTGGGAGCTGGATCTCTGGCAGGATCTCTTTCATGACAAATCCGTACTTATCCACAACAGTCTCCCCTCCACTCAGACCCTTCTCGCCTGCTTGAATCCTGCCTCCTGCAAGCCATCTCTGCAGTTTGAAAGCGGTCCTGGTGATATCCATGGCGATGTGCCAATTGTCAACCCCGATCGACATGAAAGTGGAAACCAGCAGCGTCTTCATGAAGCGACCAGCCGGCGTCTTGTGACAGCTGGGAACAAGTGCTAGCATAATCCACACAAAGATGCCGACTACGGTCTGCCAGCAGGGTAGACCAGCCTGCCACACTGAGCCCCAGATTATCATTACATCACGCTCCGAGCACATTGTGGTGGTTGGGGAGCGGTTGAGAATTGACCGAACCCAGATCAGCGATGTTAATCGGACGACACGATACATCATATCTGGCAGTTCAACAGGTGGGGAGGACTTGTCGGTCCTGGCGGAACCTGGTGACTTTGCCGGGCTTTCGACAGAACTTGATCGAGAAGGTGTGCGATATTCGGGTGATTTTCGCGATGGAGCGTCGTCTGGAAGGTCAGATATCCTGTCCTGAACCCAGCCAGCTGTTGTTACAACATTGTCAAGTTCCTCCGCGCTTGGGAATTCCGGCAGGGAGAGAACAACGTCAAATAGATAACGCATGTCGTCGAGAATCTGAGCCGTGCTTGGGTGAAGCTGTAGCGAGTTTGAGCATCCTTGGAATGAAGGCCATCCGAAGATGAGAGGCGTATTCAAGGCCGTCTTGAAGGGAACCATGATGGGATCCTGGAACGTGAAACCAGGATGACCATAGATACATGGATCGATTTCATGTGCAAGCGCCATGACAACGTCGTGACTGTCTTGGGTTAGCCCTGAACAACGGAAATTTAAGACATTAAGCTGATGCTCATGTCTCTGAATGTTATCATCGACTTACACGATAATCATCTTGGCTAAATATCCGTGTAGTCCAAGTTGACTTAGGCCACCTCGCATCCGAACCATCTGTTTCAGACCTCTGATATGTGCCTTGAGATCGGCCGTGGCGCCCCAGTACCAAGAATCAGCAATCATCTGCACGACGCCGAGAACTGACGCATCGCTGGTTTGGCTGGCCTCGTCTCGAAGCTGTGAGTTGAGCAAATGATACACCTTGCCCTTGTGCATCATTGCTATTATCTTTGGGATGTGTCCTGTCTCCGAGAGGAAACACGACGATGTGAATAGAACAATCTGGAGAAGAAGAGGGTCTTGCACACAGCAGGGAACCCAGTATTTCATAAAGGCATTGCTTGGGTCTGGGTTCCCGTCCACGGAGCACTTGAAGCGGCATAGTAGCTGGAGGTCTGAAATTAGGAAATGTCAGTCGTGTCACAAAAGCATATCGCCAAGATCAACTTACGTATGCGTACCAACTCCTTATTCAGATTAGTTGGCTCCATTGGCAATAACCGTAGTTGCTCCATCGAGCCTTCGACTGGTAATCCAACAGGCCGCCGTCCTTCATGGTGCGTCAAGAATGCCTTGGTGGTCTCGGCTCGTTCATCCAAATAGATACGGTTAGCCAAGGTTAGACGGTGTTCCACGATAACCTGAAGTGACTTGAGTATGGCTTCGTCTTCATGTTGAACCTCCTTGGAGACAACTTTGAACGGAACCCAGGCGCTAATCTTTGAATGGGGATTTTGGGTGGAGCTGCCGGATGAAGAACTTGACAAGGCATCCTCTAGATTGATAATCGCCTCCTGAACGTCGGCAGGATTCAAGTGAGCGTATGGTCCTTGTCGTACGGCTAACGCAGGAGGTGGTTTTTGGAGGGAACTAGGAGGAGATGATCTAGGAGCATGGCGTTAGTCTTTCGATCGTCAATGCTAGGGGACAGCAGGCTTGAGTAAAGCACCCTGGCTAAAACCTAGAGAATATTCACGTATAACTCACCTTTTTGAGGATTTGACCTTGTATTCGCAAATGGGTTGAGGAAATCGGCGAAGACAGTTCGTGCATGGCTGGCCTTGTGAACACTGAGGCGAGGCTAGTCAGTTCCAAGATGCAGGTACAAGCAGAATATCGTATCGGTACAACTGCCGGACATATCCAAGACATCAGGGGGTCACAAGCTTGGTTAACGATATGTATAACAACATTGAGCCAAGGAAAGAGTTACACGATCCGGCACCGACACGATCTGACAGGGGGACAGGGCCAAAGCCGAAAAAAGAGAGAAATGACGGTTACCTTTTGCTTCCGGCGACGACATTCAGTGCATGATGACGTCTGGCGTTCAGCGCGCCGGCGGCCGGCTTGCCCTTGCATGGCTTCGACCCCCGGCATGATGCCGTTTCGTCGCCGTTGTGCCGGCTGTGACGCGGGACCGGGTTGCGGGCTTGGCACCGGGATATTCAAGACTGGGGAGTCGGAGAGCTCGGAGTAGATAGTTGAAACGGAGAATCAAAGCGTTGTCTCAGCCTGAGTGAGTACAAAGCCGTGTTGGTTTCGTTCAAGATGAACGCGACGCGCGACAAAAGTTCAAAAAAAGTGATGGATAGAGTCGATGGTTGACGGCGGGCCAAGACTCCGGCAGGAATGGACCAGGTCGAGATCGAGGCGCTGTTCCTGGGTTAGATGCGGATGCCAAGGACGGCGGTGGCTCATGCGAGGCAACGGCGGGAGTGATGCGAGGTGATAAGTCAAAAGCGGCGTGATGGTGAGTTCCAAGATGAAGGATAAGGGATAGACGAACAAGCCGCGAGCGAGCCGGGGTGAGATTTGATGAAGAAACACGTCAGGTTGCCCCAGCCGCGGTCAAGTCGGCATGGAAGAGGACCAGAAGCTCAAGATGAACAAAGTCTGGACGATTGTTGGCTAGAGATCAACGCGGCAAAGGCGGCTCACCAGGCCGGAGATGGGATAGCTGGAATCGGAGCAGTTGCCGGTCGCGTGTATGGTGGCGTTGCTTGAAGCTCTTGGGTTTGAGGTTTTGGGGGGTGTCTTCGCTGCAGGGCGTCAAAAGATGTTGTTGGTTCGTGTCTTTCCCCCAAGATTCGCGTTGGCTTGCCTACGGGGTGCGTCTCGGGTGTAAGATGCACCTCAAGCTTGAAGTCGTCCACACACTCTCCTTCACTCTTTGAATCAAGTTCGTGTCCGGAAACCCTTGTTAAAAAAAAAAAATCGATTTCCCAGCGTTGCAAATAACAAGGTCTTTAGGATTTTCGGGGCCTCCGGGGCTGGTGCTTCAAATTTTGGCGCACAAAGGGGAACAAAGAAAGGTGACAAATTCCAAAGCTTGTTGTGCCTCTTTCCCCCCCACGGTCGATCAACGACGATGCAATGACGTCTGGGTGCCCCTGGCCGTTGTGCCCCTCGGCTTGGCGGTGATATGTTACTGGGGGAGAGCGAGAGCTCGTTTGTGATCCCGATGCGAATATGGCACGGGCAAAAAGAGAGTTTTGTTGTTGAGTGAGGGAGAAAATGTGAGGACGAAAGGAAAGTCTGGGCGTCGAGACAGGTCGGATGTAACTTCGTACCCAAGCTTCCATCCGTCAGTGAGTGTCAGGGCGAGTTCGGCAATTGAAGACACGACGACGGGGGGGAAAGGAGTCTTGGCCAACCTCCGTCCAAGGAGGGGAAGCCACCGCAAAGTCCAGAATGAATGCTACTGCACCCAAGCACACGGGGCAGGCAAAGCTACTGTAGGTCCTTGCCTTGGTGTTTGCCCGCCGCCGAGGTACGGATAGGTTGACAGGGTGCCTTGCTTTAGCCAAGGAGCGATGGAAGCGCGCGGTGCGGAGAGCTCCAGTGAGATTGGATTGGACTCTTGTCCATGTGAAAGCAGAGCTCGACTTGGATGAGTGGAAAGGTAAAAAAAGGCAAGGGCCACACGTCCTGTCACGTCGTGGATGCCGATGGGGAGATAAGCCGGACGTTTTTCTACGTGCCCCAACCAGCGAGTGAGCTGATCAATGAGTCCCTTACCTAGAGAGGTAGGTAGGTACGGAAGTGAAGGAATCCGTAGCCTTGTTGTCTCGAATTGTTTCCTCACTTGAATCTAGATTTCCTCTAGATTGTAGTAGACCCAAATCGTCACTCTGTGTGATACATAACCCTCTGCCCAAAACTGCGTAGTATCCTGTAAAAGACCCCTTTCATCAAACATCCATTATCAGAGGCGAAAAGAAAAAAAGAGGCTTGGGAGCTGCTGGGAGCTCTGGACCCTGTCCTGTCGGGGTCCACGGAGAGTGCCGCTCCCCTCATCTCTAGCGTGTGCTGATCTGGACTTTTATCCTTGTCCGCCATGAAGATGTACTCTGTAGGAAGCTTGGGTTTATCACTTGAACAGATTATGGTGCTTCTTATGATCATGCTAGGTAAAGATAAAATCTCACCATAGGTGGTCAAAATGAAAGACAAGGCTTGAATATTCTTATTTCAACCCACACTACGTTGCCTGCCTAATGACTGACGCCGAATCTGCATGTAAGAATGACCGTCTTGGCCTTGGCGGGGGGGCAAGGGCACACACGCACGGCAAACACCACTGCCGAACGGCACTCACGGTCATGCCGATCAACGACAACGATCAGCGCTCATCCAGCCTGTATCAAGCCACTAAACATCTCTAGCAAAAACACCACTTCAATCCTGGACATACTCATCTCTGCCGTCTCGGCTTCAACTGCCGACCACCAAAAACCCTCAAGCTACTGTAGCTTTCAAGGTCCAATCTTCCATCTCCTGCGCCCTATCAGTAGCCGTCGAATCCTTGGAACAACTCCACTAGGAAAATGCAGCTAATTATCCTGCTGGCTGTAGGTGTCGTGCAGTTCAGGCAAAATTCCGTCTTGTCTTATGATTGAGCTGGCAAGCCCCTGGCTATCTGGATGGAACCCAGCACCCTGGTCCTGGCTCGCAGTAGGCGCTTTCTTGCTGCTCCACGGATCTCATGCTGGCGTACGACTTGCGGGACGCTCGGCTCATGACGAGTCGCTACAGTACGTAGATGCTGATCAAGATCTTAAGACTCGCTTACAAGTCATATTATATCTAAGAACGCGCATGATAAAGCAAGGAATACTACCATAGCATTTTACAAATATACCCATGGATTCATTCACCAACTACTGTTCTAGGCATGCTATAGTTCTATCATGAGAAAGCGCACTGTTCATGTCATATTCATGTAGGTAACCGTGGTATACAAAAGAATCCCGAGTGTCATCCTCCATCTCGTTCAATCATGTACTTTCAAATTCGCGGCAAAGAAACCCAGGTGGTATCTAGTTGTGCAGAAACAGAAGAAAAAACATCATGTCGTGTCCCCGACCTCAACGCCATTCCTGTCGGGGCTCTAAATCACATCTTGACCGTACCCAATGTCGAGGGGTTCAAGAAACCCCCATCTCTCCAGTTTTGTTCGTGAAACAAGACGTATCAAAAACGTAGGTATCATCACACATCAACTTCATCTTCCCCTGTAGTCAGGCTTGCGAGCCATGTTCACGGGTGGCGGCTCGTCATCATCGACTGGGTATGGTGGGGGAACTGCTGGAGGCCGTCTACCACCGTGCTGCTGCTGGCTCTCCGGAAGCGGTGTCTTTGGTGGCAGCGGGGGAGGCTCAATTCTCGTTGGCATCGCGTGGTTCGTTGGTGGTGACCGAGGATGCTCGTCAGGGCTCATGATGGCAATCAGGTCCTGCCCCGATGTATCTCGATACTGTGGGGGCGGCGGCGGCAACGAAGCATTAAGACGATCCTCAGGTCGGAGGTTGGGTGCGCTGGCGCTAGCGCTTCCGGGCACACGAGGACCAAGAGGAGGAGAGTTGTGCGAGTTAGATGTCCCCGGGCGAATGCGCTCGTTTGACGCTCGAGGGGAGCTTGCGTGGTTGCTGTGGATTTGTAGGTTATCCGATCCAGATTCGAACGATGACCGACTCGCCGGACTATGAGGGAGCGGGACCGTTGTAGGAAAGTCTCCGGGGAGCTCAAATGCCAGTGGTGTTTCCCACGTGCTTGACGTTGACTTGACCAGCTCTGGAATTCCCTGGGGTGCTCGCTCGTGACGTAGCCTGGCCCTGTGGATCTTGGCAAGCTTTGACGAGACGCCTTGAATCATCTTCTGCTCCGCCTCCCTCGACAGATATCGTCGTGTCCCTGTGCTAATCTCACCCAGTCGGGTCCACTCGTTCATGCCAAATTCGCCTACTCCGACTTCCACGTTGAGGCGGTAGTAGGCGTCGATGCTGACATTGCGCTTCCCCAAGTGCTCTCGCATCATGTACTCGTGGATCTTCTCGCAGTTCTCGATCTTTGCGATCAACTTTCTTCGCGCATCAGCATAATCGCCCATGAACCCCTCATACCATATCTGAGTGTTTGCGTCACTGCCTCTGGGTCGACGTCCAGTACCGACGCTGACGAAGACGCCCACTTCGCGCCCAGGCCACTCATTGACCACAGCCTCGTCAAGCGCCTCAGGACTAGGGTTGAAGGTACCCGCACCATCATCATGGAAAACCGACTGGCCAATCGTGATGGGCTTGAACGCGAGACCGATAGAGCAGGTAGCTCGGCCAGCCTGCCAGATCTTGCAATCGTACTCGGGGGCTGGCTCTTTTCGGGAGTCGTAGGATCGTAGCATGGCGGCTGGCGAGCCTCGCGGGGAACCCTTGTATACTGCTGTAATAGCACTGTTGAATATTAGCGATACTGTCCTGATGTGGTAAAGTATTTTTGGAAACTCACGTCTTGGTGCGGTTTTCTCTGTGGTCGTATAGTCGTGCGTTGGGATCGCCATATCTCGAGTTGTAGGCTGGTCGATGAGCCATCTGGGCGGCGGGGCTTCGAGCACTGAAGCTGATAGTGCTGGCATTGCTCTGGTTTCGCCGAGGAGCACCGGCGCTGGAATAGCTGGCAGCGCTGAGAGGGTTGACGAGGTCAGCTTCACTACCGTCGTTGCCCTCCCTCTCCTTGACAGTATGTTCCTGGACTGCGGCCTTAATAGCCTCCTCGAGTTTGCTGGCTTTGAAGAGGGTCGATCGATAGGGAATTCCGGCAATCGTCTTGTCCGTCTCAAAGACCATACGAGTCATACGCACGTAGAGCTCCTTGCATGTTTCCAAGTCGAGGCGCAGTCGGCCGAGCATGAGCGCGATGAGACCGCCGGTGCCAGTACCGACGATGAGGTCGAAGTGATCGCAAGGCTTGGGAATTTCGTTTCGTCTGGGAGCGCGACCCTCCATTTCGACAAAGGTTCGGTGCATCAGCTCCTGGACGATGATGAAGATCGAATAACCGCGGACGCCTCCTCCATCTGCACGGGTTAGTAAAGGGCTCTCCAAAGTTGTAAATGAGGCGCTTACCGAGCGATAGAACTCGAAGGGGAGGCCCCTTGGTTGTATCTTTCCTCCTAACCCCATAAGAATCCATGGGTGCGGAAGGGTGGTTGGTATGCGCTTTTGCGCCCGGGAAAAGAGAATCTCTCTTGGGGCAGATTCTTGATATGATTGCCAAAGATGACGATGTCGCGCTAATGGCGTAATAAGGGTTCAGTGATCGCTGTGAATGTGAACGACAGCCGAAGATCAGGTGAATGATGCGCTGAGAGACAATGGGCCTGATCACGTCTCGTGCGCTGAGATATGAGTCTTGGGTGTTTGTTGGAGAAGTCGAGTTTGGTTGGAGCTGCAGTCGTTCTTTGGTTGGGCTTAAGGTGGGCAGGCTTCCATGGATCCTTCCCGTCAGTGACAGAGCACTACGTAACGCAGTGAGCCCCGCTCCAGCCCATTTTTGGATCAGGACGATGGAGGGATCCTTGGAGCCGTGACGCAACAGTGAGCGGACAACCCGGAGACTCTATTTCCAGTGGGGTAGCTCGCTGGGAACCATGGGACTTTTAGCGCCCCTCAACCCCTGTAGCTCTCTGAGTTACAGCAAAGGTACAGAACCGGTACAGAAGCTCAAGCTCTTGGACCTCTCAGTGACAGCTCTTTGACAGTAGCGCCCGTTGTTTAGCTTACCGCACGATTAACGAGACTGATTGGTGATGGTGACCCAAGAAGAGAAGCCTCTAGAATTCAGTTTGATATTGAGTGTGGGCTACATCTTTGTCTGAAACTACCGTGAATGTGGGCAGCGAACCAAACTGGCCTGCCGAGATATCTTGCAGCCAAAATCTCATGTGGTTTGTGGAGAACACGAGACGGGAGGAGAGTGGCTGTGTAGGCTTGGCTCTCGTTCGTCTCTCCGTATCAAGGCCCTTGACATGATTGCAGTCCGTTCGGTTGGGCCTCAAAAGACTTGGCCTTTTTGCCTCGTGCCTCTCGCTAAAGAGTCTCTACGCCGTGGTTCGCAGACAAAGATCGATCGCATCCGTGATCGACAAGGGGGAAACGACGGGAAGGGGCAGGTCCGCCGTTAGATGCATCTTCCATTGCTGGGATTTTACCAAAGACTGGATGGGATTTGTTGCGTGGAAATAGAAAGGCCGAGGGTAGGGATACTTTGTCAGTACCGAGTGCTACGAGATGTCTTGAAGTTCTTGATTGGATGTCCGCCTGTGGACGGGGATGGAACGGCGGGTTTGTTTGTGGCGGTGCTTCGCCACATTGCCGCGACCCGAGCCTTGTCTCGTCATTTTTGGGGTCTCAATGGATGGACGCGACATTTATCAAGGGCCAGGAGAGGCTGTTGAATCCTGAATCCTTGGTGTCTATGAGGGAGCCCGTCTATACTACGTGGGACTGTCCACGGGATCTTCGTTTGCCTCCATCGAACAACCTGGGAGTTGTAGACGGAGCTGAACGGAGTTGAAAGTACCGGGATAGTCGATGTTGAGTAAAGGCTGCCTCACAACCGAGTCAACTCAACAAAGAGCTGCGTGTTTTAGCCTTAGAATCAAGACATGTTTTGGTGGAACACGGCAAGCAAGGGTTCAGTTCGCTATCGGGTTGTGTGTTTATTTTGCTCACCATCGTCAGGCTGGCGCGGCGCGGCTCAAGGCACAGTCAGTTGCCGTATCCGCCTCTCACCACGCCTCACTGGCTGACACTTCGGATGGATAGGAAACTCGTCAGCATTCCTTCGGCATTTCCCATGGTCAGATTTCTTAAGAGAGAGTTGGGTATCATGTCGCGAACGGAAGCCACGGCGAACTCGTCAGCTTTTATCCTCCCTGGGCAGACAGACAAGAGCAATACGAAGACAGTCTCCACCTACTTGCACCCAAGCTGATGCCATCGGTTGATTCTATGCATCTCTCAGACAATGCCAGCCCATGTATCGCGCCGTACGGATACCTTGTGTTTACCTTGAGCTCCTCCTCGCTACAACGTGTCAGCCCTGCCCACGCCGAGCCTTTTGGCTGAATCTCACAGATGCTGGCGCACCTCTTTGTACAGCAGGATGCCAGCCATGTTATGCGACAACCTCTGCAGCCGTACCTGGCCTCATGACCAGAGGTCTGGGTCATGGTGGTTTCAGACAGGCTGGGCCTCTCACCGAATTGCCTCTGGCAGAGGGCATGATATGCACCTTGCCCATGGCCTCTCACGACTGGCAACACAAGTTGTGTATCTGCAGTCAGTGTTACCGTAGCGCGTGTCTAGGGCAAGGTTGCCGACCGGCCCTCTTGTGCCGCCTTGTCCAATTCGTCGCCGACCCGGCCGTTTCGCGTTCTGGCCTCCTCCTCGCCGTCCACTAAGCGTCTCCCGTCTGCACTTGTCCACAGCCGTCTTGACAAGTTGTCGCCTGCCGTCAAGAGGCCTGCCGGGGTTGAAGAGGGGGTGCGCCATCACTCCACTTTGAGAGCTCACTGCGACATCGCCCTTGGTTTCGATATCTTATGCCATCCCTCGAGTCTGACCAAGAACAATCGCCAAGATGGAAAAACGACAGGACAAGCTGTGACTGTTGGGAGGACGATTGAGTGGCGGGCGCTGCTGAAACTTTGAAAATCGACCAGCTAGAGCCAAAACCACAGAAAGCCCTCCGGGCCCAAGAAGCGGCCCACACAGGGCTGCCCCCGGATCGTGGCAATGCTGGGTCTGGGTTCCTCGTAGCGTCTCTGCGAGTCTGCCGGTGCGTGTGATGGTGAGGATGGAGGGGAAAAAGGGCAGGTTGAGGCTCGGATTGGCTGAAGAGCCGTAATCAGCCGGCTGTGTCGAGTCTTGTGTGAGAGTGAGCTGTGCGAGCTGTGGATGAGTTGTGCAGCCGTACAGAAATAATGTCGACCTTCTGGCATGTTGCCGTCTCCTCTTCTTTCTCTGTTGATCAAGCTCGCTCGCTCTCCGTGAAGCAAGTCAGTCATCCCATCTCTGGTTCCAGCCGTCAATTCGACCCCTAGCTAAGACTGGAGACGGGCAGAACCAGCTGAGAAGCGGGAGACAAGAGACATAAGAAAAGTGAGTCTTGATCGAGGCCTTGCTTTGTGCGCTGCTTGTGGTTTTGTGGTGGTCCCTTTGTACGAGGCGAACAGCTCAGCTCTGCTCACAACAGGTGACAAGGTCCAAAGAGAGGCTGACGAGAAGGCGGAGGCCGCCCCTCCTTCCGACTGTGCGTCTGTTTTCGCAGCAGCAGTGGAAGCTGCTCCGCTCACGCTCCTTCTCTGTTGGCTCTGGTCCGATTGCTCTTCTCGCCTTCCTGTTCGTTTTGTCCCCACCTTGAGAGGAAAGCCCCGGCCCATCTTCCCCTCGGCTATCAGCCAATGGTAGACTACCAAATACCCCACACGTCTACATACTTGGCCTAGGCCGCGACAGCCTCGCCGAGCCTTGGGCCCCCCAATTCCAGCCTGCGCCAGCCTTATTCCCTCTTCTTCTTCTTCTTCTCTCCTCTCTGTTTGTCCCTTGAGACGACGAATTTCTGCTTCTCTGTGGCATAGCCCAGCTCCTTTTCTGTTCTCTTCCATTGGCCACCTTCCTGGTCTTCTCCTTCTGTCCTGCTGTCCCCTTGCCCTTCTTCGTGCCGTATCGTCCGATTCGATTCTCCGCGTCGTAAAGTAGCATCGACATCTGTTTTCGCTTCGTCGACGTCTGCCAATTACACCGCTTTCTCCATTCTCACCAACCGACTTGATAGGAGACGAATCTTTTCAACCCCCGCCATCTCTGTGTTGCTGGGCCACCCTTCGACTCGGTCCCAGCTCCCGACTTTGACCTCGGATCAATGATCACCGACGACTTCACCTGCTGACGATAGCCTCCACCTCGATTCAATTCGCAGCCTTTCCCTCTCTGTCGATGGAACCCTCGAGTAAAAAGCGAAAGCTGGCCCCCAAGGTCAATGCCACGCCTCCCAGCAAGCCTCAGCCTTCCCAGTACCCCCACGAATCGGTCAGCTCTTGATCCTCCTAGCTCTGCATCTACTTCTTGCTAATAGGACCTGGATATCAGCCTCAACAACACTATGCAGTCCAGGATGCTCCTGCTCCTGCCCCTCTCTCTGAGCGCCATGACTTTGAGTCCTTCGCCCGTCATCTTCAAGATGCGGCCATGCTTATCCAGAGGCAGACCGAGCGTCACCCATATACCGACGTCTCCGTCTTGTTGCTAAGGTGGGAAGAAGATGAGTCAGTTGATGAGGACTTGGCCGCCCTCGAGCAGGTCTTCCAGAAGCAGTACAAGTTTCGCACTGAGCGATGGCATATTCCCACCGTGCCCAATCCTAGCATAAAGCTTGGGGTTCAGATGGCGAGCTTCCTCGAGCACGCCCGAGCCAACCATCTTCTCATCATCTACTATGCTGGCCACGGCTACGTGGGCTCCGATGGCCAGCTCTACTGGGCTTGGTGAGTTGGCAATTCTCTCAGATGTGCTTTGCCTCCTGCCTCTGACAGCCTCTCGATAGCAATGCTCGGGAAGATGCCGCAAAGCTCAAGTGGGATGGCGTCCGCTGCTTATTTGAGGATGCCCAGTCGGATATCCTCTTGCTGCTTGATACCTGCTCTGTCCCAGACCCTCGAATGGCTGGTAGCCATGGCGTTAAACAAGCCATTGCAGCATGCACCTCAGATCGTAGTCCCTCTGACGGCTCGGAGCGTTCCTTCACGTCCAATCTAGTTGAGGCTCTGAACAAGCTTAACACTGGCCGCCCTTTCACGGCGCAGAGGCTACACGAGGAAGTGTTGTCATTGAAGCAACAGCAATCAAGCCAAGCTCCACGAATAGCCAACGGCAGCACGGCCAATTCTCCATCTTCTCAAAACCCCGTTTTCATCCCGCTTACTCCTGGGAAGAGTCAAAGTCTCAGCCTTGCGCCGATGACTTCCAGGCCACGCACTGGCTCACAGAATGGCCTTGACACGGATGGCCAGGGTAAAGATCGTGAAGAGCAACTGATTGACCCAGAGTCTGTCGTCGACCTTCGATTCGAGGAGCACCGTGTTCTTGTCTGTACCACATTCGTTGGCGATGCAAGCCCAGATATGTCGTTCTTCTCCCAGTGGCTGCACAACACACCACCTCTTGGCGACAAGATTGCAGTTGAAGGCATGTTCCTAGGCCCGCCCACCATGCTCCTTATTTCTATGCCGCACTCTATCTGGAACGTGGTGCAGCATGATAAGGTGTGCTGTTTCCTGGGGTACATCAGTTCCCACAACATGATTCATCTTTACCATAGACTGGTTGGCTCTTCTGGCATCAAACCGTCTGCTAAGGAAGTTGAGGATGGCCGCATTCTTCTTGAAGCGAGGGACCATGCGGTCGGCACGCCCGCGCGTATCCGCCGCGACGACGGGCATGAACACGCCTATCACTCCTCGGCCACGAGAGATCCGCCAAGCTCTGTTGAACGGAAGGACTACAGATCGCAAGCAAGTCCTACATCAGCGACTTATGCCAACTCTTCAGGACCACGGCCCAAGGCTAAGGACGATGTCGAAGACTCGGCAGAGATGCAAGAGGCCGCTGAGCAGCTCAAGGCCTTGAGCCATGTTCGACACCGGAGTGATGAGACGCCTCAGCATGCACCCCGTCCCCGAACAATTCTCCCCGACGGAATGCCTGAGATTAGAGCTGACAACGATGGCGATGAGGCCGCGGGCGATGATCCCCTGTCCCTTCGAAGCACGAACCCGACAACAAAGGCGCCGCGTCGTTCACTGCCCAAGCAAGACACACGTTGCAACCATTGCAGCCATGCGCCGTTCAAGGACTCATCTTCACTGAGAAAGCACATTGCTGCCGCTCATACCAGACCATTCCCATGTGCATTCTCATTTGCAGGCTGTACAAGCACATTTGGGTCAAAGAACGAATGGAAGCGACACATTGCTTCGCAGCATCTGTGCTTGCAATACTACCGCTGCTCTTCGTGCCCGCAGAGCACTGCCGACGGCAAAGGAAATGAGTTCAACCGAAAAGACTTGTTCACACAGCACTTGCGGCGTATGCACGCGCCCTTCCAAATCAAGCGGGCTATCGCAAAGGGCGACAGCAAGATTCAGACGGAATGGGATACTCATGTCAAAGATATGCAGCAGAGTTGTCTTGTCCAGCGTCGTCATCCACCTCAGCGTTCAGCTTGCCCAAAGCAAGGCTGTCAAAGCGTCTTTGAAGGACCCTCATCTTGGGACGAATGGACGGAGCATGTGGGACGGCACATGGAGAAGGGCGAGGGGGGTAGGCTTGGCGTTGACAGCCTTCTGGCTCAGTGGGCCTTGGACGAAGGCATCATTGAGCGCAAGGCTGACGGCGAGTATCGCTTATCTGCCAGCAATGGGATGGGAGGACCTCCTAGTAGCAGCGGACCACCTCCGCCAGCATTGGAGCAAAAGGACTCGGCGTCCATGTCGACACACGAGACGTCACAGATCGAGGACACGATTGCCGTGGAGACGAAGCCTCCAGAGGACAGGATGGAGGTTGACACGCCTGAGTAAAAGGATTGAGGAGGACAGGAGTTGAGCATTCTTTCCCGGTTACGACACGTGTGCAATGCACGGCAACGACGAAACGAAGTACATGACACGACATTTCTATACAGTTTTTGTGACGGTCGCTACCTTGCTCGGTCACTCGTTTAGCAAAGATGAGTCTCTCGTGAGATGCGGTTACGGAGTATCATAAGGCGTTGGATTCTTCAAAATGTGTGGAGCAAGAGATAGCATGCGAGAAACGAAAAAGTCAAGAGGAAAAGTAAAATTTAGCATAGAAACGCATCTTTTTGGACTGTTACTGAGTATCATTGCCTGCGTGTTGGTGATGGCCATTGATGGTGTTGATCGGGGCTCATGTGGAGCCGGCAGAATGATAATGCGCGAGTTAGAGTGGTCGATCGATGGCAAGTTGTGTCCATTTGAGGACGTACCAAAGTCTGCTAGAAACGCCAGGCTAACCCAAAGAAAGACACCGGAAGCTCCATCTCGCAACCAACACACCAAGACCATTCTACAAACGTTCAAGGCCCAAGTTCCCGGGTGGACAAGATATGAGCTTTCCAACACCCCAAGGCCCAAACCCCCACGATCCATCTCTATCTTCGCCGTCATCGCCCGCTCCAGCGCCGTCGCCTTCTACACCCTCGGCGCGTCACTACCAGCAGCAGCAACAACATCAGCAACAGTACCAGCAGCAGTACCAACAGGCTCCAGTCAATCAATACCCCCCGCAGCCCCAGCAGCATCAGATTTTTGGACATCACCAGCAGCAACAGCAACAGCAGCAACAACATATCGCCATGATGAACGGTATGAATGGCACGAATATGGCGGCAGGAATGCCTGTGCCGACACCCGCGGGTCACCAGGCTGAGCTGAACTACATCTATGGCATGGTTGAAGAGCTTAGCCGTCAGCTGGCAGAGAACCGCCGGGTTACAGAGGACATTGTCAGTGGGCTGGGAAGAGTGAGGAACAGGGCCAGGACCCACGGCGTGAACAACCAACAGGTCATTGAGGGCGCCTCGGACGACATCAATGGTACGTGTAGCCGCAAACCCCTCACTCGAGATTCTTTTACCTGGCATTATGCTAATGGCATTGTATAGGCCAAGAACAGAACATCGATGCCCTCATCTCTCTCCTAACCGAGTCCCTCGAAAAGGCCAAGTTTAGCCGCGACGCCAACGCGAAACTCCTCTCCCAGTACGCCAGCGCCATGGCCAACCTCCTGCGACAATTCCACGAGTACAAAACAAAGCACGTAAGCGACGTCGCCTCCTGGCACCGCTCCTACCGCAAACAACTTTCCGATGCGCGTGATGAGAACGCCCGTCTGCGCGAACAGATCTGGCAGATGCAGGCCCATGCGGGGCGCGCCAACGAGAGCCTACGCGAGTTCCGGTGCAAATACGATGAGGATGAGGCGCGCTGGAACAGACTCGTGGATGAGAAGGCTGTCAGGCAAGAACTGCGCTTCTGGAAGCGCATGGCTATGCCAGAGCTGGAGGATGACGACCCGTACTGGAGTGACGACGACGATATCATCGACCCAGCTGAGAAGGACCGTCTGCGTGAACTGGACCTTAAGGCGGCACAGGAGCAGCTAGACAGTCAAGCCGAGGACAGCGATGGCCAAGGTCCTCCGCCGCAGCTGCCACTGCCGGGGATGG
Source organism: Fusarium liriodendri (assembly GCA_023509735.1). Lineage (NCBI taxonomy): Eukaryota > Fungi > Ascomycota > Sordariomycetes > Hypocreales > Nectriaceae > Fusarium > Fusarium liriodendri. Next base: position 42,303 of record JALLKD010000312.1, on the reverse strand, counting down.
GAATCGGCATGAGCATGATGGGGGGCATTGCGATGCAGCGTGAAGACTCGGCGGCTGGACATGGCGTGCCGGTGCTTCCTCCTAGGCCGTTGAGCGCAGCGTCGAGTACGGGGTCCACTGGACAGTGAAGTAAGGCATGATGAAAATGGGACTGTTTTGATTTAGCGATACCCAGGACTGGATGGAAATGTACAATAGGGGCGGGTGGATAGGATTCAATGTTGATATGAAGACCACGGGCTGTGCCCTGGAATCTCTTCGGGACTATTTGACAACGTGAAACTGTTTGAGACTTGTTTGACGGGTGATGGTCGAGACATACGTGACGGCTGCCGTTGAGATAACCTTGCTTGACCGAACAATGTCTTTCACCTCGTCTTCAATAAGTAGCTTTGAAACAACAAGGGCGTTGTGTAACCTTTACAGATACATCTTGACACTGGAAGGGGTTCTACTGTATTCACTAGCATTTGCTGTAGATATAGTCCGGTCGTCCACCGCTGTGAAGTCGCGAGCTTAGGAGTATAGCTATATCAGCCAGTCACACGGCAGATAAGTGATGAAGGATGAAAAAGGAAAACATGCCGTGATCTGTTCGGCCTAGACATCACATGTCCTCTGTAGTTTACACTAATCATACACGAATCTCGCCAAGAGATGTACCGTTCAACCATCACCAACATTACCTCGCTCGCCTTGATATTTTCTTGCCAAACTCATCATCCAAACTCCATCGTTACCTCATCGTTCAATATCCGCTCTGCTCCTTGCGACTATCTCCCTCTCCATCACCGCCACCCTCCCTGGCTGCCTTTTCTCCAGCCTCCTGGATACCCTGTTCGTCACCTCTTAGCTTGGCAAAGTAGGCCTTGATGTCCTCGGCACCGATGGTCTCGCCGCTGTCGGCAAACTGCTGGAAGAAAGGCTTGAGCTTCTCCTTGAGGTGGTTGTAGGCCATGACGCCCTCAATAGCACGAACGCGATCCACGTTGCGCAGGGCGCTCTCCCCACGCTCAAGGAGACTACCGCTGCCGTGGGAGCCACCACCGTTGCCACCGGGCTGGGAACCGTCATCGGACAGGGGCGGCTCGTATACTTCCTCCTCTTCCAGGAGCTGGGGGTGAGGGTTGAGGAGAGGGAAGCAGGAGGAGCAGCGGCAGAAGGCGTCACGGAAGCCTTCCTTGAGGAAGAGTGAGAATTGGCCTTCAGGAGCTGGGGGAAAGTTCTTGAGCTTGCAGGGGAGAGTGCCGTTTGCGGGGGATGTCTCTTTCTCGGGGGCAGCTGGCTGTTCAACTGGCTTCTCAGCTTGCTCTTCGGTTTGGGCCTCGCTCTTTACGCGCTTAGCTTCTGTCTCATCCTCCGCATCATCATCTGCCTTGCGCTTGCGTGAAGGAGCCTCGCTTGTCTCGGCTGTCTCGGTTGTAGAGATCTTGGTGTCGTTGCTTGCTGTCTCCTCGGCCTTGGGAGCAGACTCAGCCTGGTTGAGGAACACGGCAGGAAGAAAGCCTGAAGTTCCTGCGTAGCGCTTGATCCAAGGGTGCGCATCAACGCACTTGTAGCACAAGAATGCTTCAAAGGCATCCTCTTCAGGGAAGCCTGGAGGCATCGGGACCTCATCGTCATCCTCCTCCTCTTCGACAGCTGTCTCCTGGGCACCGTTCTGGGCAGCTTCTGGCTGATCTTCGTTGCCTTCCGTAATGGTGGTTAATTTGGTGCCCTCTTCACCCTCCTTGACTGGCTTCTTAGGCTTCTCCATCTTCTCGAACCAGTTGGGTCCCATGCCAACGAGACAGCCCGGATGATACCAATCCTCGCCACAACCACCAGTCTCGTGCGTTCCCAAGCCGAGACACTGGAACATGGTGCCCTTCTGCTGGAAAGGATCATAGTCGCACTCACAGCCGCAGAAATGGTTACGGAAGTTGTGATTGTACTTGTTATTCACATCAGGCTCTTCCGAATGAACTCCGCGGGTGTTGGTCGTCTCGTTCAGACGGAGTGTGCATGGGCTCGTGGACGGGATGCGCTTGGTTCCGCAGTCGCAGGTAAAGTTGCGCTTCTGAAAGATTTCGACGAGGGTGTGCTCGCCGTGGCACTGGATGGAGCATGCATAGCAGACTCCGGCGGGCGTCCAGTCATCGCCAGGCTTTGCGGGAGCGGGATTGCATGTCAGGCAGGCGAATACGGCTTGTCGCAGAGGGCCGAGGATCTTGGTGCAGGATTCGATGCTCTAAAGTCGCGTGAGTGGGAGGTATCGACGGAGGGAGTTTGAGCGCAAGCGCATACATATGGCAGAGCCTCGCGGGCATCAGCTTCGAGAGCTTCCTGGGTACGGATGAATCTGGGAAGTGTTAGTGTGCAATTCGCTATGTGTGTAATTATCTCGTAAAACAGGGCATCATGCGCTTACTCGGCCGCAGTTTGAGAGTCTTCCGACTTGGCAGAGAAGCTGTCCTTGCGCGCTGGAGCAGCTTGTTGAGGGGCGTCTTGCGCGGGCGCGGAAGCTGAGGGAGGATCTGTCGACATGGCGATAGCTGTATTAGGGAAGGTTAGGAGTGTTGTAGGAAATTTGAGATGGAAATCCGATGAAGAAGATGACAAAAATGGAAGGAAACGATGGAAATGAATGACAGATTTCCCCAGAGCTGATGGGTGATGGAGATACAGGGAGGAGGAGTGTGAGGTAGAGTTGGAGGCGATGAAGCTTAGAGAGGCGAAGCAATAATGGAGACACTTTCTGCACTAAGAAGGACATAGACTGATGTCATGTTTTTGTCCGTAATTTCCACCCGCCAAAAGCACTTTACGCGTACACCACCCAATGCGCTTAGCAGCCACAATCAATTAACGCGTCAAGTCGCGTCGCACGCGAAATTGCTTCCTTGTCGTTGGCCTCCACTTGGTTGTCCCCTCCCTCGTCTCGTTTCCCTTCCAACCATCCATCCTGGCAAATTCAGCCCCTCACTCTTTGACATTCTCAACACCAATTCTCTGTGTGTTCAACTGTGTCTGTATACCATTTCGCAACACTCATTTGGCAACGTTCTTGATTGGGGCTAGCAAATATGAGGTCAGTACTTTCTAGTCAACATGCCCCTTTCTATGAAAATGAAAGGACAACTTCTAACAACCTCCTAGTTCCCCGCTACACCCTTCTGCCGGCCCTTCGCGCTCGAGTCGCAAGCGGTCGCGAACCGGAGGCGATGATACCGCCTCTCCTATGACTCTGGGGTCAAGCCCCATGCCCTCGTCCCCCCCTGCCGAGTTCAACATGGCCCACGGCGTCGAGGACGACGACGATATTGAGGAGGAGGCCCAGATCCAGGACGACATTGACGACTTGGACGAGATGGCTGAAGATGACGTCGATCTGTTCCGCGAGGGCTTCGAAGCCGATTACCGAGATAGGGAGGACGACATGTACGAGGGCATCGGCCTGGACGACGAGGGCGAGTATGGCGACATGGACCTGGCTGCTCGACGACAACTCGAGGCCCAACTCAACCGACGAGATCGCGAAGTCGCACGGAGACAAAGGATTCCGGCTGCTTTTCTGCCTGGCGATGAGGACGATGGCGATATCGATCTTACTGCCCAGCCTCGGCGTCGCCGTCACCACTACGACGAAGACCCCGACGACATGATGGACACGGACATCATGGCGGAAGAACTGTCACTGGAGGCTCTTGGTGATGTCAAGGCTTCCAGTTTGACTGAGTGGGTGTCACAACCTTCAGTCCAGCGAACCATCAAACGAGAGTTCAAGGCTTTCCTCACATCCTACACCGACACATCTGGTTCCTCCGTCTACGGCAACCGCATCCGAACCCTCGGTGAGATCAACGCCGAGTCCCTCGAGGTTTCATACGAGCATCTTTCCGAAAGCAAGGCCATCTTGGCCTACTTCCTTGCCAATGCACCCGCAGAGATGCTTAAGCTTTTCGACGAAGTTGCCATGGACGTCGTTCTCCTTCATTACCCCGACTACGAGCGCATTCATTCCGAGATTCACGTGCGAATCTTTGATCTACCTGTCCACTATACCCTGCGACAGCTTCGTCAATCGCACCTCAACTGTCTGGTGCGAGTGAGTGGTGTCGTTACCCGACGATCGGGTGTCTTCCCTCAGCTCAAGTATGTCAAGTTTGACTGCACAAAGTGTGGTGTCACTTTGGGACCCTTCCAGCAGGAGTCCAACGTCGAAGTCAAGATTACCTATTGCCAGAGCTGCCAGTCAAGAGGTCCCTTTACTCTCAACTCGGAAAAGACTGTCTACCGTAACTACCAGAAGCTCACTCTCCAGGAGTCTCCTGGCACAGTGCCTGCTGGTCGACTGCCGCGACAGCGTGAGGTTATTCTGCTGTGGGATCTCATCGACAAGGCAAAGCCTGGTGAGGAGATTGAAGTCACTGGAATTTACCGCAACAACTACGATGCTCAACTCAACAACCGAAACGGCTTCCCTGTGTTTGCCACTATCCTCGAGGCCAACAATGCCGTCAAGTCGCATGACCAGCTGGCTGGTTTCCGCATGACTGAAGAGGACGAGCATCAGATCCGCAAACTGTCCCGAGATCCCAACATCGTGGACAAGGTCATCAACTCGATCGCTCCTAGTATTTACGGACACACTGACATAAAGACGGCTGTCGCTCTGTCGCTTTTCGGTGGTGTCGCAAAGACAACAAAAGGTGCTCACCATCTGCGAGGCGATATCAATGTTCTTCTCCTGGGTGATCCTGGTACAGCCAAGTCGCAGATCCTCAAGTACGCCGAGAAGACAGCTCACCGAGCTGTGTTTGCCACCGGTCAGGGTGCCAGTGCTGTCGGTTTGACAGCCAGTGTCCGCCGTGATCCTCTGACCAGCGAATGGACTCTAGAAGGTGGTGCTCTCGTGTTGGCTGATCGAGGAACATGCCTTATCGACGAGTTCGACAAGATGAACGACCAGGATCGTACATCTATTCACGAAGCTATGGAACAGCAGACCATTTCCATCTCAAAGGCTGGTATCGTCACTACTCTCCAAGCCCGCTGCGGTGTGATTGCAGCTGCCAACCCCATCGGTGGACGATACAACTCTACAGCCCCCTTCTCCTCCAACGTCGAGTTGACAGAGCCCATCTTGTCGCGTTTCGATATCCTGTGTGTCGTGCGTGACACTGTTGAGCCAGCAGAGGACGAGCGTCTGGCTCGCTTCATTGTGGGATCACACAGCCGAAGCCATCCTCTGAGCCAGCAAGAACAAGACTCGATGGAGGTTGAGCATGATACCCAAGCAGATACCCAGGCGACTGCCGGCAATCGTAAGGCGGAGGGCGAGATTCCCCAGGAGCTGCTGAGGAAGTACATTCTCTACGCCCGAGAGCACTGTTCGCCGAAGCTGTACCATATCGACGAGGACAAGATTGCACGACTGTTTGCCGACATGCGACGAGAGTCTCTTGCTACTGGCGCCTATCCCATTACGGTATGTGCTCAAAATCTTATCCATACTATCTAACAGCATACTAACAAGACCAGGTGCGTCATCTGGAAGCCATCATCCGAATCAGCGAAGCCTTCTGCCGCATGCGACTGTCAGAATACTGCTCAACGCAGGATATTGACCGTGCTATTGCGGTTACAGTGGACAGTTTCGTGGGCAGCCAGAAACTCAGCTGCAAGAAGGCTCTGGCACGAGCATTTGCCAAGTATACACTGGCACGACCTGGTAGCCAGAAGAGGACTGGAGCAAACAGCCAAGCGCGACGACAGACTGCAGTTATGGGTTAAGCCGTAGGCTGTGCATGGTACCATTGGGATACTCGAGGCCGTGATGACAGTAATAGCTGGGGCGGGTGGTTCTGTATTTGCGGAGTGAAGGCAGTGGGCATGACATGGGAATGGGCATGGTGATGATGGAATGGATATGACGGAATTGTATCATGAGTTGATTATATGTTACTAGATGTAGATTTAATGTTTGCAAGCTGGTCGTTGCACCTCATAACCACATCTTCAAGTGATACCGAGTGCCATGACGAGATGGTCAGTTGGGCATCCATGGGCTGCATTCTACCAGAGTTACAGCACAATAAGAGCGCTTGGATTTGACAGATGGTTTGTTGTCCATGCTGGTCATTCAAGATACATCGATGTTATTGATCATCGATGAGATGTGCATCATACCTTCACACCAGACACCTCCTCGTATCCCTTCGTTCAACGAACCAGGGCAGTCGAACAGTGTTCTATTCTTCAAGACTCCTTAACTTGCGGGTTTGGAACATACCCCCACTGCGTCAGCAGTTTCTTCACGCCAAAGCACCAGCAGATGTGATGTTGAAAGCCCCCTTCAGAACGCATCCGGTACATGTGCCCGATCAGTGGCAAAAACTCTGGAACACCTGGTGGGACCCGACTTCTTATAACATGGGGTGGCAGCTGATCTTTCTCATAGAGGTCAACTATTAGGCGACACCCGCGGCAGATGCGGCCACGCTCCCGGTGGCCCTTGTTGTTCAGGTAAGGCATGCGTACGGATGCCATTCCGCCATACTCGTCGTCCGGGAGGTCTAGATTGATGGGTAGCATGGATAGGTGGCGTCCTATCGGCGCTAGCGGAGCTTCGTGGAATCCTCTGAGCATCCAGTACTCCTTGGTCACGGCCGAGTTCCTCTCTATTCCGCGGGGCGGGACCCAGGGGATGAGCTTGGCCAAGTTTTGAGGACCGTGGATTTGGAGGGCAAGCATCTTGACCTGCTTGGCACACACGAGGCGAACCATGCGCTTTCGTGAGATGAAATGGTTGACGTTGTAGGTGTTGGGGATGCTATACAAGGTGGGTATGCTCTTGAGCTGCTTGTCCGTCAGGTCGAAGCACTTCTTTGCCATGTTGAGCGTCATCATGTGAAGGCCTCTGTTCTTGTGCATGCACTCAAAGCAGACTCTCTCACACGTTGGGAGAAAAAGAAACCCGCCAAAGTCAAAGCAGGAGACGCAGTGAGGGGAGCGAAGCGTCTGGCGGAGGAGGGCGGCAGAGTGGTACCGCAGCAGACGTGTCTCGCCGAGGGCCATGAGGGCGTCTCCGGCGTGCCGACGCATCTCTGCGTATGCGGGCATCGACTCGACGGTTAGCTTTGCCCGCAGGCAAACCTGTGTGAAGCGGAGGAGAGATTGGAAGTCGAGGTATTCGAAGATGCAGAGGAGGATCTCTAGAGGGAGAGTGTCGAGCAGGCCGATGGGTTGCATTGGAGACTTTGCCCGGATACGCCTCATCTTTTTGAGTTGGAGGTCTCGGATGACTAGGATCTTGTCGCCTTTATCATCCCCCTCATTACGCCATGTGAGGTTTTTGACGATTTCTTCGGTAATGCGTATTGAGTATCCCATGGGACCCGGTCCTCCCATGGGTATTAATCGTCCCACGGGTACTGGCCCTCCAATAGATGCTGGTATTCCTGTGGTTATTGGTCCTCCCATAGGTACTGGTACCCCCGGGGGTATTGACACTCCCATGGGTATTGATACTCCCATGGGTTCTGGCGGTAAATAAGGCGGTCTTGATGGATCCATTGTGAGGTTGGTGATGCAGTGACGTTGGATCAGTTGAGGCGTCGCCGGAAACGAGTGGCATTGGCTTATCACGTGATTGCATCTGACAAGGTTGACACTCATGTCGAACGACTTGAGTTCTCAAAAGAGAATTCTCTATCGGGAGAGTATGAGATGAAGTCAATACTTTTCTCTTTCATTTCACTGGGTATAGAGTCATGTGGGTTTATATGATGTCTAGGCTTCAACCGAACATGACTAGTCACATACCCTACTGTCGAGCGCCCAGATGCTGAAGTGATTGTCTAACGCAGTACCATTCACAAACAGCAAATTGATTGATTTTATCCGCGCTTCCTACAGGCTTAGATGAAGGCCTTAGTACCCAAGGGAAATTGTTGATGATGTTGTTTTCTACTTGACCAACTACTATTGATTAAAGATACACGTGGTCGAGGTTGTCCTCAATACCTAAAGGCATTCTTCCACCAGAAATACTTTTCAACCCGAACAGGTATCCGCCAGCTGGACTCCCTAGCCAATTATGGTTCGCTCTGTGCCTCTGTTTGCTGTCTGGCATGCTTGTCGGCGTCCAATGTTTGCTGGATCCTCTGGCTTGGCAGCCACCGATCAGCAGGGACAAACCACCAAGACAGCAAAGCCAGGATAGTTGTGCCAGCCATGATAACAGGGGCGTAGTTGAGAGTCTCTCCAGAAACAGGGAAGATGTACGGGGAGTAAAGTACCGCAACCACCCAGCCGTTCCAAAAGACTGCAATAACCTGGAACGGCTTGCTCAGTCGGCCCAGACTCCACGCCGGCTTAGGGAAGTTCTTGGGCGTGAGGAAGAGTCGTGCCAGGCAGATCAGTCCGTACGCAGCAGCTGAAGGGACACCTGCAGCGGAGACAAGAGAGGTGAAAGCAACCGATGAGGGGAGGATAGTGCAAGTAATGACGGCGGCAACGCCCCAGACGACGAGGACGGCGTTACGGGGCTGGCCTGCGACAACTCGAGAGGTCCAGCTGGACCAGGGGAGGACTCCATCGCGGGCGACAGCGAAGACGAGACGAGAGGCGGCAAGAACGGCAATTGCAGTGTTCTATCTCAGTTAGTCTCTTGATTTCGAATCAGGTTGGGTGAAGAGGAACTTACAAACCACAGCGCCATAACGCAAACAATGTTCATCACAATGTGTCCACCCTCTCCAAGAATGGCGGCGTAAACAGACACGAAAGGTTGAGCGCCGCCAAATGAGAAGAGAGTCTCTGCGTCAGGCTGTCGAGAGGTTTCGGTCAGTATCTACCAAGGTTTCGGTCAAGGCCAATGGCAACTTACAACACAGAATAGGAAGAGGATGACAACGGCGAATCCGCCAAGACCACTGACAACCGTACTCCAGAAGATACCCCTGGCAGCTGCAACAGAGGCATTCTTGGTCTCCTCAGCCACGTGGCCCGAGGCATCGAAACCGATCAAGATTCCAGCAGTGGCAAGATAAGAAAGACACCAGTTCCAGGCAGGAGGAGCTCCAGTGCCGTTGTAGGTAGTCATGAAGGCATCATGAGTAGACCGGAATCCAATCGTCTTGCTGGTAGCGATGGGCAGCCAGATGAGATTTAGAACAAAGTCTAGAACAACTACACTGCTGGAGAGTGTAAAGATCCACTTGAAGTATTTAGCTGCTGCGTGTTAGAATAGGGATTAGGTTTCAGTGAGTGTGTGAAGCTTACGAGGAAGCAGGTTCCAAATGGCCGCGAGGGCAAGCATCACCTCAGTGCAGATCCATTGAACGGCGCGGAACTTGACACTGGAAGAGTCGGATGGAAAGTCTGTGTTGAAAACCACGATTTCCTAACTCGCTTGTTAGTGAACAGATCAGAAGGATACTATCCGACAGGCTGCTGCTCACCGAAAGCATGTAGTTAACTGCAGCTTGCGTGTTGCCTGGATGACTAGTTAGCTCGAGTCCTTAAACACAACTAAGATGTTCGATCGTCACATACTTGCGCAGAACGTAGTCCAGGCAGTGGTACTCCACCATGCAACAACAAAGCCAAAGAGTCGACCAAATCGAGGGCCACCAGCCTCAGCTGCCCAGAGGTAGATGGATCCAGCCAGGGGAAGAGATGAGCAGATCTCTGCAATGACAGCAGCCGTGATGAAAGTGAAGACACATGTTACGATATAACTCGTCCTGATGGATTGTCAGTCAAGCTAAATGGCTCACATATTAAGATTACTGACCAGTATGCTAGGTTGCCTCCAGCTGCAATACCTGTTGAAAAGGTGACACGAACACCACCAATGAAGTAGAGAGCAGCTATATATGGTCAGTACATAGTCTACAGATGGAGTGTAGGATCTTACCAAAGGTAGTAGCAAAGTTGTGAAACTGGTTAAAACTTCTGTGCAGCACCTAACAGGGTTAGCTTCCCGACCCAGCCTCATGCATCACGATGTCTTACAGGCTTGTATCCTAGGTTTTTCTTTTTGGTATTGCGTCAGCTTGGGGGGCCTCATGCAAGCAAGGGGCGATCAGAAAAAACGAACCAGCACGGTGTTGTCAGAGGCGTTGGCATCGAGGTCTGATGACGTCCCCACATCCTCACCGGACACGATGTCCGGATTATCTTCCTGCAATGGTTTTGTCATTGTTTTGTTCCAAAAGATGTTGATGATGATGTTGTTGTTGAGTTGGGATGTAACGTCGTTTTGAGTTTGAAAGGGCGAAAAGCAGGAGCATCAAAATTCCGGACCTCCCTATCAATCCATATCAGCAGGACTTTATAAAAAATACGACAAATTACCCGATCTTAAAAAAAATTCGCCGAACCGGGAAGTCGCCATCGACGCCTGGTAACACACAACACCTCTGTTCCCGGCACAGTCGGCATCGTTCCGCACTCTTTGGGACGTGAAACATATGGGTCTTGATCACCGTGCTCAGCCCCCGATTCGTTGCATGGGTACACAAGGTGCCAAGCACGTCATAGGCGAGGTGATGGTGCCATGGAATAAGACCTCGCTTGACCGAGGAATTGGGAATTTTTAGATCCATAAAGGTCCAGAATAACGGCTCAAGATCCTAGATTGAATTAGATTCAAGACGTTAGTGGATGAACTAGCTGTCAAAACGTCTCGGGGTCTGATCCTGTCATTGTCTCAGTGGGACCGTGAAATGTGACTCCATCTTTGACATAAGATCAGATCCAGGGTCCCTGTCTTCTTTCTCTTACCATTACTGAAGACAATTCTGGGCAACATGGCTCTTCTTAGTGTTCCGATATTGGCGGGAGCCCTTATTGTGGCCGTGGTTATTCGCGTACGACAATACTAAAATTCTGGTCGGATTAAGCTGATTGCGCGTAGAATTTGCTTCGAGTATTCACTTCACCTTTATCCAAGATCCCAAATGCGGGCTTTGGTGCAGCTTATTCCAGGCTCGCTTGGGCTTTTCCACAGGAGTACAAGGGAACGGTGACAATTGACCTACCCAAACTCCACGAGAAGCTAGGTAAATCTCCTTGGTCAAATCAACACTCTTTGGGGATCTAGGCTGACTAAAAAGGACCCCTTGTTCGAATTGGACCCAATGAAGTGTCTTTCTACTCTCGCGAAACATACGAGACCGTGCACAAGGTTGGCAGCAAGTTCAGGAAGGACCCAAGAGTGTATGGCGAATTCGTCCAAGGTGGACATCCTGCCCTATTCTCTATAACGTCAGTACATCTCCTTTGGTAAATGATACCGTCAGCTCACACCCGACAGCGACCCGGAACAGCATGCAAAGCGAAGAAGGATCATGGGACAATTGTTCAGCCGGACCAAGGTGCCGCAGCTTGAGAAGCTCATCTCGTCCCACGTCAACCGCTTCGTGCAGCTGATCCGAGATAATGGACCGAATGTTGACTTGGCTGTGGTATCCCGAGCCCTTGAGGCGGATATCATGTGTGAGTGGAATGTTAACTTCCTAGTCTAGCAAATAACTTACTCTTGAGCTAGCTACCTTTTCATTCGGCAAGTCTATTGAGGCCGTTGACTCTTGGGCAAGTGGAAAAGAGTTGGAAATGGTTGCCAAAAATGACCTCAAGGCTACCTGGATGCCTGTCGTGAGTTTCTTGCCGCTGTTCGAGATTTCTGATGCTAATTCTTACGGTTTCTTAGCTTACAAACTTTCCCCTTCTATGCGAACTGTTGGAGCAACTTGAGGGTGCGATTTTCCGTGTTACTGGTGTCAGGAGTGCATACACGAAAGGACTCATAGAATTCCAGCAGGTGGGATCAACAAAGAATGAAGAGGTGAAGCCATGCTGACCAAGTCCATTAATAGTGGTGCCGGGATTCATGGAAATCGGCTATTTCGGAAGACTCTGAACTTGAGGAGCCTGCTACCAAGTCTCCCAACCTGATCAAGTCCCTCTGCAACTCCGGTCTACACGCTGAAACCGCGCTGTCCGAAGCCAAAGAGAACCTGGGACCGGGTACTGACACGACATCTGCGACGCTTGCTCACATTCTGTGGGCTCTCGCCCAAAACCCAGACTACCAGCAGGCTTTATATGAGGACTTGGCGGCCGTCTCTTTTTCGACTGATATGACAACTTTGGAAAGTGTGCCTCGTCTTCAAGCCTGTGTGAAAGAGGGTATCCGGTGGGCTGGCGCTGCTGCGGCAATGCTTCCGAGAATTGTGCCGCCAGGGGGCATTGAGTTGCACGGAAAGTTTATCCCAGAAGGGGTACGTAGACAAGCGAACACTTCTGGTTCAAAGACTGACTTTTGTGCAGACGGTCCTCACTTCATCCCCTATCTGGTACCAGCACGACAAGACGGCGTTTCCGAATCCAAAGGTGTATAACCCCTATAGATGGTTGACAGATGACTGCCGAGGGATGAGCGAGAATAAACTTCGTGATCGGTTCTATATCCCGTTCTCGAGAGGTGCGAACATTTGCATGGGAGCTCAGTGAGTCAACACCAACCAGATAACATGCTTCACACGATTAACCATGGCTAGTTTCGCCTACCTCGAGTTGTACATCTCTGTCTCTCAGGTCATCCGCAACTTCCATCTTGAGATTTGCAATCCTGCTCAACGTTCAGCGCTGGAGAAGAATGAAGAAACCAATTGGACACCAGTCCCTTTACCGAAGCGGCGGGAATGGGTCGCTGCTGTTCCGATGGAGAAGCTCGAGGTGAAGATGTGTCCAAGGCTGTGAATCGCCCATCATAAGAGCAGATAGTTCACGTACTGGTTTGGGTGTCCGGAAAATAGGTAGAGAGGGGCATTTTAATGCTGAGCTAGGTGAAGAGACTTGACGAGTCTTGGCATAAAGATAAAATAAATCTAGGGAAGACCATACAATTGGTTGCTTTTGCCTTTGACCCTTTTGTCTTGTTATTATGTAAGAACATGATAATATACTGATGAATATTTACTCATAGTAATCCTGGCTAGGCACAAAATGTCGGCCTCTCAGTCTGGTTTCACTCTTCCGATCAACCTGTCGATCTGGCTTAACTTTGAGCCTCTTGGAGATTTGTATCCAAGAGGCCATCAAGCACAGGCGGCATACTTCATTTAACCAGCATTGATGGCTGGTTGAGCGGGCAGTGAGCAAATGTGACTATGACTAGGTACTATTTAAGCCATGTTGAAAATATGGGCCACACGTTTTCAATGATCACCCGACCTGTACTGGAGGCTTCTGATGAGGAACAGCAATTTTGGAGTGACAATGTTGACTATCTGGTGGAGACCGCTCTGTCATGGATATCTTCAACGGTCCGAATTCTGCTTCAATTGTGCCCCGACGGTAGTATTACGGTAGGAGATGCATACTTCCTTGGGGCGCGTGTGCCACCCTCCAAGCAAGCAGAAATGATATATGGAAAGAGACAGTGGATTTCTGAGGAGTTGTACATCTTGAGAGGTGTGATTAGAGCGCTATGCATGAAGTTTAACGAAAGAAATTCAATTCCGATTAAATAGAGAGAATGGCTAATTATGACATAGTTAAAGACTTGAAATTCCCTAGCGATTTTGTATTGCTGAAAACCTTTACGGGTTTCCAAAGAGTTCCCTGTTCAGAAGCCAATTGCTGTCTCGACCACCAACATCGCAGATAAAGCTATCGTCATCAATCGTCGAGTAGGCCAGTGAACATGAGCTCATAATCGGTTGGCTCAAATTGATCAAAAAATATTGCTCTCGTTTCAGAACTGAGTTGTGGGACACAGTCAGCGAGGAAGGCCGTGATGGCCTCGACGTTTGGCTCATAGCTGTCATGGTTTTGAGCCTCGTCATAACTTTGAGGGTCGCAGATATTATCCAATTTGACACGGCGATGGCAGTGACATATGCTGTTCGTGTCGAAAGGCAAGAAGTACTCGAGTGCAATCCACCATGCGATCCAGAAAAGATCGAAACGGTCTGCATGTGAGCGAAGAAGGCAGAGGTACAACTCGAGGTAAGAATCCAGGGCCTGTTTCAGATGGCGGTCTTCCTCTTGGATCTCGCCCCGCTCGCTGCTGTTGTAAATGTTCCGCTGGTTGTGAGAGCAAGTATGGGCCATGCCCAGGCGATCGAAAATCTCCAATCTGCATATCTCTGCAAAGGTGTCTTTGCGAAACGATAGCCCTAGGGAGGAATATCGAGCTAGGTTGAAGAGCCAGCGCTGGCGATTAGTGAAAGTGAACTCGGACCCATGGGCTTGCCTGAGAATTATTCCAGCTGGAGTGCAACCCGAAGCACTACACCAACAGTTGCAGCTATCGCGTTGCTCAACTCCCTCGGGGTGAAGTTCCTGGAATATTCTCAAGGGCCCGAAAGTTTTTGAGTCTTTCGTGATCCATATACGGGCGGAAATAGAGCATATGAATACTCCGGCTTGGTCAAGAAATTCGACATATGCCAGTGATCGAGGTAGCTGGCACCCTTTTTTCAGATACCATTGAGCTAACGAGATGGCTGTCCGAGAATTGAAACTCAACATTGTTATCATGAGAGGCGAATAGCCATGTTCATCTAGTTCATCGATGCTGCAAAATCCGACATCGTATAGCGTCTCGGCCAAATTGTCTGTCATGTAAGGGTGGTGGTAGAGAGTGGTCAAAGACCCAGGCCATAGGGACTTGGGTACTTGCACCTTGTGAGCTTGAAGTTGCCTGAATACTTCGAGAGCTTTGTAGTCAGGCGATAGTAGGGAATGATGGTGTTCATGGAGTCCAAGCTTCTCCAAACATGTCTCGGGCAGCTCCTTCAATGCCAGCTGCCGCAGTTCCAGTCTTCTCTCAGCCGCTTTTTGAATCAACAGACGCATAACCTCCGGAGTGGCTGAAACTGATTGAGCGTGATAGAGCACATTAATTTCAGAGCGATATTGATCCCCGTAAAACAAGGAGCAGCCGTGATCAATCAGCAACTCGATGCTTGGGAGGTGACACTCCCAGATGGCTGTCAAGATGGCGTCGTCTGGATTTGCCCCTGCATCCAGTAGAACTTGCAGGCCGCCAGTCCAGCCAACAGCAAGGCTCAAAATAGACGGCATCTTTGTCTTCAAGTCGATCTTGTTCTGCATCAAAAGGAGACGAAGCCTTGCCTCAGATCTTTGCATCGTGGCGACATATGCGGGATATTGGTCGTAATCTTTTGTCTATTAGCATGGCATCACTCTCTGGGTAAGCAAAGGACGGATTAATTTTACCTTCTAGGAGGTTAGGGTTCTTCCTCAAAAGTGCCATGATCATGGGTCCTCCCCACTTCTCTACTTCCGAGATCTCGAATGCGTTGGATCCGTGATTGATGAGAATCCTATCTAGGTGATTTTGCTGAAGACGGAGAGCAGTGTGCGTGCAAAGGAACATATAGAAGATCGGAGTTGAAAAATTCAGAGTGCCTGATCTAGTCTTTGTTAACTTTGAAGGATTAAAAAGAAGGTCGCACCGTGACCAATATGGTTAACATACGTGGATGCATTTGGATCAGCATTACCAGCCACAAGGAGCTTCACAATATCATCTAACACATGGTAGAGGAACTCATGCAAACCCACAAATTTCATCGCCACTGCAACAAAAATCTGCGACTGTCTCAGCATAGGATTTTTTCCCCCTAAAACAAACAGGATTTGAGATACGTGAAGAGGAGTGAAGTTATCAGGCGTGTGGTCGCTTGGAGAAGCCGTGCCGGATTCAAATGCTTGACGAAGTTCCTGCAAGAGATTTTGAAAGAGTGACTTGACTCCTTCCCGCACAGCTAGATCAGTTAAGCCATCTACTGTATATTCCTGACTTTGGTATCCAGGTTGGCTCCAGGAATCGCACCGTGACCGAACTCCCTCCAGGGCCCCTGAAGCCTTAGCAAGAGCCATAAAAGCAGGCGACTCTCCGGGGTCGACCACGTTGTGAGGAGACAGCCTTCCGACCATGGATAAGGTCCATCCGCCAAGCTGGATTCCAACCATCATCTGGATTCTTGGGCTGAGGGCACGCACACCGCATGACCACGAAGTCGAGCCATCTCGTTGAGGACAATCTGGCGAGTGGGCGGTCTCCTGGGAGCAGAAGAGCTGGAGTCCATAGATGCATAAGTAGGTACTGGAGCCGGAAGGACGACAAGTGCAAAATACGCCGTTGCGTCTGGGTCGGCGTCGACGGTGCCCAAGAGGGCCATCGGGAGAAGGAATAAGGTCCTCGTGAGAGTCGAGCCGCTCCACAAGAGCTCTGTTTGAGTTTATCACGGCCGATGACTATATCTTATGTCAGATATTGGGGGAACTAATGGGGAAGTCTCAAAGGAAGTTAACATGCCTGCTGAGCGAGGAGGCCTATCCTCGCCTGGACAGCATTTTGAGAGATTGTGATTTGTGAACTGTGCATATTATTACATAAATCTTGCATGTAGACTTCTCCTTACAGTTGATGCTTGACCACACGCAGGCCTGCGTTACTTTGATGTTGATACCACAACTGAAGCGAGGATTTCAACGACTCGATGCGACGGCACCTCTCTGCGATGTCCTTTTCCTTGGTTACGCCTACAACAGCGGACCACTTGCGTCTCACTGCGTTAGAGCCTTTGGAAGAAAGGCCCTCTAGGAGTAGCGCGAGCTCCTCGGATTCCTTTCTCGCGTCGTGAAGGATCGATGTGATTCGATGTGTGACATGTAAGGAGTGGACTTGGGAGTTGATGGGCCCGTCAAAGTCACTGCTGATCATCCAGAGTAGATCAATGAAGAGTTCCGTGTTCTTCTTCAGAGTTTCAATCTCGTCGGGGATGTTCTTGAGTTTGCCGTACAAGCTAGACGACGCGACCAAGACTCGGGTGCTAAGGTCTAGCAGCTGGGTAGCGCCCGCTACGATCCCGAGCACCTCGGCCATGGCTTCGGTGGGAGTATCCAAAGATGAATGTATTATGCAGTTATGGGGTTTGGGGTCTTTGAAGAGTTTGCCAATGTCAAGTTTGGGGTCTGGGAAGAGAGAAGAGGGAAAGAAACAGGGCGGGGAAGGCAGACGAGACGAGAGGAACAACGGCCATCCTCTCTGGTTGTGCCTTGTTGTGTAATTTGGCCCCTAATTCGTCGCCGAGTTACAGTACCAGCTGGCAGATGCAGTTATGCATGCCCAAGCCACCGTCAAGGCGGTCACCGCATTCGAGAAGGTGCGCGGGAATCAGGCTGCGAGGTCGTGAAATTGAACAGCTTGGGTAGCGAAAAGTGAGGCTGATTGGGCTGAAATTACTGATGTGCCGAGAGCCTGCTGGAAATCTGCCATCTCTCCTGTAACCATTTCCTGTTTGCACGCGTACACTCAATCTGTCTACTCTTCAATGACTTGACGAGAGGTCTAGGGAACTAGGGCAGTA
Organism: Fusarium liriodendri; assembly: GCA_023509735.1. Lineage (NCBI taxonomy): Eukaryota > Fungi > Ascomycota > Sordariomycetes > Hypocreales > Nectriaceae > Fusarium > Fusarium liriodendri. The sequence continues at coordinate 24,904 of JALLKD010000312.1, read as the reverse complement.
AAGGTTACTGCTTGAGCCTATAGGGCACATTCAGGAATGTAATGAGGCTATGTACTTATTGCATGATTTCTCGGTAGAGGCTGTTGATACTTTACTGGGGTTGATTGGGTGTCGAGCTCTGAGCTGCATAAGGCAGAAATCTCGTGGCGGCTAGAAGGCGCAGCAAGTTTCCTACCAACCACGGAGGGGACCAAGGCAGACAGAGCAGCAATTGAGGGGATATTAAAGAACAACAACCAAATAAACGGGCTCAATCACTCTACCAAGGTATCGCTGTGCGAACTGTCAATACAATGTCGACCCCTACACCAAAAGATGATCCCGTCGGAGCGCTTCCTGCCCAAACCTTCCACCCATTCCCAAGACTTCCACTTGAACTTCGCCAACAGATCTGGAAGCTCGCACTACCACTGACCTCGGAGAAACCAGGAGTATGCATCCTCTCAGGATACCTGGAATTCCAAGCGGATATAAGCAACCTCACAGTCAACGAGTACCACTCGTTACTCAAGGCCGTCTGCAAAGAAGCGCGCCAAACAGCCCTTGAAAACCTCCCTGTGAAACGCGACTACAATCCTCTCATCGACATTCTATACATCGGCCGCGACTGCTTCTTCGCTTTCTGTTCCAGGGCCACGGTTGATGATTGGAGCCTAGTCAGGCACATTGCACTTTCTCTCCCAGTTGCAGAAATGGGTCTCAACATGCCCTTTGCCCTGTTCGGACTGCCTGGTTTAGAGGAGCTGTCGGTTGTTTATCCCAAGGCAACCGGAACAGTAGACTTGTTTGACGACGTGCATCTTCCGGAGACGGGCCCACGAAAGCTCAGGAGGCTTACGGAGGCCGAAATGTCAAGTTTGGTGATCAAGGCGGATTTCATATATGAGACTCATGGCGGAGATGTTCCTATTGTCTGGGAAAAGGATGTCAGGACACATCTGGACTTTGTCATGGAAGAGTTGTCGCGGGAGACATCTTCTGGGCGGCCGCCGTGTTGGGATGAGGAGAGTAAGAGGTTGAAGTTGGAGATGCATGCGTTGTGTTTTGATGTAGATGGTGTGCGATGAAGGTCGTTGAATTATGAATGATTGCTCCTAAAAATAAGCTTTCCTCGTCCTGCAGCAGGCGATTAAGAAGTGACGGCACATGATTTCTCCCATTCCGTGATTAGGGGGTTGATGTAATGATGCCATTCATGATCCAGTTTGCCCCTGAGGATATAGAGTAGTTGAAGCGGATATGTCGCAATGTACCAAGCTGACTGCAATTTCTTTAGAAGGAGGCAATAGTATCCGAGAAATACTAAGGCAGCTGGGTTCTCTTGAGCGAGGAGCTGAGTGTACTCGATCGAGACCGTTGTCGGCCAGTTGCGAACCGCGGTCCAGGTGTCGAAACCATCACCCAAGGCTTCCGCAGACGCGAATGCATGTCCTAGCTTGTGCGCTGCGTCTTTTAGAATCTCGCATTCTGTAGAAGACCACATGCTGTGTCCATTCTGAATGATGGACATCAACCTTTCCGCAATTTCAGACGCCTTCTGTTGGCTGATCTCTGTGTTGGGTTCTCCCCATATCTGAACGAGCTTTCCGAGCGGGCCAGTCGCGATTATATGTCGGAAGCCATTCACCAGAGTGCACCCGTTCCGTATAAAGTATAGCCAACTGCAAAGACCATCCGGGTCTGAGCTACATGATCGAGTGAGGAGGAGAGTGTTCTCCTGTCTCTCAGCTCCAAAAGCGTAGACAACGAGAAGATGCGAGAAGGCGGCAATCGCTTCGCAATTCGTCTCGACCACATGGCCAATCGCTTCTCGGAATAGGGCCATGGCTCTGTTCTGGTGTTTATGTGCCAGCGTGAGGTAAACTTGGTCTGATGGATACTTTGTTGCCAGGTGGAGTGATGAGCAAGCCAGTACTGCGTGCATGAGGAATGGGTTGTACTCTGCGATGCTAGGGACGGCGAGACGCCAGATTTGTTCGTGCTGACTAGGAAGGGTCTTGCATGTTTCTGTCTGGAAGTGTTGGAGCAGGTTTTGGTCTGAAGTCCCCAGTGTTGCTGTTGGACGCCTTGCTATCTGGGAGCATTCATGTTTGCCCTATGAGCTTCATGTTATGCAAGGTGCAAGTGGTGATGAATCATAGTACTTACTCTTGTTTTAGTATTGTCTATACTTGTAAAGTAGTGCAACAGGTTTCCACGAAAGAATGTTTGCAACGGCGCAGCAACCCAGTCGATATCTGCATAGCCATGTCGTCCATGTTCCGAGAGCCAATGCTTTTGCATACGCTTGGTAGAAATGCACAAGTACTCGCAGTCAGTGTCAAGACATCTTAGTCCATCAAAGACTGGCAAGTAGGGAACTGGAAAGTCGATGATTCGAGCCTTGGCGACATCCTCAGGCTCGCATAGGTTGTACTTGGCCGTATAAGCCGTATATGGATGCCGCGCAGATCTGTAGATTTTGTGTATCTCTTTAAGATGCCGGCTGATGGCCCGGGGTTGGATAGCGTATTGACACTGTGTGCATACAAGCACCCGGTATTCGGGGTGATACTCGAGCAGTTTCTCTGGAGATAGCGGCATGACGAGGATGGTAAACAGGGATGATGAGTTCCCATGGAACGGCACCTGAGGTTCTTAAGTAACAGGCGGCTTATTAATAAGCTCTACCGACTGTGTAAGTTGGGGGAGTCTTGATTGGAGCAAGGCCAGGGGCGTCAGCTTTAAATCGACGGTGCCGTTCCGTGAGACCCGCTCATCCTCTCGGTATCACGAGATCGCTTATCATCGACGCCCATGGTTTGTACGCCAGTTTCACAGAGCATGAGGGTTCTTTTCAGAGAAAATGCTCCAATGGAGCTGACAAATTGTCAAGAAGATCGGAAGTTGGGGGTGTGCAAAGGGCTAAAAGTCTCCGAGAAGTCAAGCCATCGCTATATAAGAACGGTTGCGCACATGGGGCATAGAGTATCAAGGATGACCTACGTCAATAAAATATATAAACTTGATAGCTCTTTCTTTTTGCCATCTTGACTTGAAAACAGCAGTCATGCGTGTCGAGTTTGGATCTTGGGTGTTTGGCCTTCTCAACGCTACCTCCTTCTCCTCCCCTCCCAAATCCGCCGAGATCAACTCCCGACAACTCGTCGAACTACCCAACGTCTGGATTGAAAACGTTGCCTTGCGCTCCAACGGAAATCTCCTTCTTACCACCTTTGGCAACGGTGACATATACTCTGTGGACCCCTCGATCCCAGAAGCCCGTGTTGTTGCCAAAGTCAAAGATATCGATGCCCTCACTGGTATCGCAGAGGTTGAGAGGGACCTCTTCGTTGTTTCTGGTGGCATTTATGATGGAGGAACTTACTTTGAGGAGGGATCTATGAAGATCTTGCTCGTCGACTTTCGAGAGTGTGGAGAGTCCCACCATGGCAGTCCATCGGTTCACCCAATTCTCGAAGGCAAAGATGCTGGCGTCATCAACGGCATGACTACTTTGCCGGACCACCAACACATTGTTCTGGGTGCAGCTTCTTGGACAGGCGAGATTTGGCGAATCAATACCAAGACTCGAACTTCTGAAGTCATCTTGCGAGACGACCTGCTGGCTGCCACCTCAACTGGGCCTTATCCTCTCGGTGTCAACGGCCTCAAGATCTGGAGGGGCCATTTGTACTTTACCAACACTGGCCGTCAGCTTTTCGGGCGTTTAAAAATCGACGAATATGGCAACAAGATTGGCGACATCGAGATTATATGGCAAGCACCAGCTGACACGAAAATTGCTCCTGATGACTTTTCGTTGGATCAAGATGGGAACGCGCATGTTGGTTGTTTTCCTGATTTGTTGATCAAGATCACTCCCGACGGAGAACAGATTGTTCTTATCAATGGGACGCTTGCTGGGGCGACCAGCACCACATTTAGCAAGGATGGGAGAAGTCTCTTTGTTGTCACGACTGGCAAGGGTATGGAGGGTGTAACAGGTGGTCAACTTGTTAAAGTCGACCTTTGAAGGGGGGTAGGGGCCAACATTTACCATCCGCTATCCGGCGGTGAGAGAGAGTCGGATAGTAGTTGTGGTAGGAGAGACCTGGTATCAACGGCTCCTACTACATGTATTTCGAGATGTGACCGCTTTGGATAGTTGAGATACACTATGTAGGTATATCACCAATGCCTAAATCAGATTGCCACCCGACTTCGTCATCAAGAGATCAAATTGATCCCTTCTCTTTCTCAACCAGATAGAAAGGAATGGCTAGTCAAAGATACCGCGCCCGCCAAAGCTGGTCCCGATGTGGACAATTGATGCACCACGTGCCGTGATGGCACCTGCCTTGTTCCCGGTCTTGTCCATCACAGGAACTCCACGACTCAGGACACTCTCACTCCAATGATTTCCAACCTTCACCCTCGCCGTCTCTTCTGTGAGAATGTCCTTGGATTCATTCCTTGCCGCAATCACGTTCATCTTGTCTGCAACGGCCTCCACCAGAAGACCATCGGTATCTGAAGCCGCGTCTACCAGAGCCAAAAGGCTCAATTCATCATCAACTTCCTCGATCTCCGACGCGACGAGGCTGCGGCGCTGCATCTCCGCGGGGTACAGATTCTCGAGATCAGCGACGAGTCCGGTAATGTCTCCTATCAGTTTGTCCAAATGCTTGCTGTCATATAGTGCCCACGCGAACTTCTTCCACAATCCTGTTCGCTTCTGCCGTTGATAAACGATGTCTTTCATCCGGCCATGCAAGTTGCGAGCCACCAGGGTCAACTCTGGGCGTGCCTCGGCATGGGAGCCCGCAGCGGTCTCATATCGACTCGATGATTTCTGTGCTTCTTCGAAGAGTAGTCTGATTTGGTCGAGGATCCTCCAAGTCTGCTGCGAAGGAGCATCAGCCGGTTCATGAATCGCAAAACGAGGATCCAAGTTGATAGCGACAGCCTCCCCCCATCTACTGAAGCGGGACCAGGCGATGTCGAGTTTTAACTGGCATCGCTCAAAGTCACTTCCAAAATGACGGCCCAGCTGGACGTATCCAAAACAGTCGACGCAGTTGTTGAATAGCGCCGCAACGCTGAGCGCGCCTGCTACAGCGCCGAAGGTTTCGGCCATGGTGGTCCTGGGGAAGTGAGGGAATTATGACAGCCTGATAGAATTTGCTTTGGCCAAGAGTTTCAAGGTCTTGTGCAAAAGTATGGATAAGGCAAGGAAAGGGCGATGCGATTGGTTCATTAAGCGCCGAGGCAGACAAGAAGTAGCCGAATCTCAATCAGGCTGAGAGCTGATCTGACCTCCGAGGCTCTCCTTCGTTACCGTCCTTTAGTTGACACCGTCCCTTCACCACGTTCTTTGGCAGCTCGCAGTACTGCAAAAATGGCATATCTTACGCGCAAACGCCTGAATAGCTCTGTCGACGAGCGCGCAACCAACACTGTCGACTCCCTACGTGCTGATGGGAGTAGCAGAGTTCAGGTTGGAAACTCCTATACTGAGGTTCACAACTACGAAGGAGGACAACGTGACGGCCAATGCCTTCGAGATCTATACACGACCGATCCACGCGACGACAAAAGCCGCATCGAGGACGCCAAGGGGGGCTTGCTCCAGGGCTCGTACGACTGGGTTCTCAAGGACTCCAAGTTTCAGAAATGGGCTTGGGGAACAGAGGGCCGTCTTCTTTGGGTCAAGGGCGACCCAGGAAAGGGGAAAACCATGCTCCTTTGTGGTCTCGTCGACGAGTTGTCAAAATCTCGATATGCTCTATCCTACTTCTTCTGCCAAGCTACTGACTCCAGGATCAACAACGCCACATCGGTCCTTCGAGGCCTCATCTACCTCCTTGTGGTCCAGGACACATCTCTAATTCGACATGTGCGCAACAAGTGGGACCATAGAGGCAGGTCGACTTTCGACCCTCCAAATGGATGGCATGCTCTGTGCAACATGTTGGATGACATACTGCATGACCATTCCAAGCCGACGTGTCTTGTCATAGATGCACTTGACGAGTGCGACGGCAGCTCTCTGTCTTCCCTTCTCGACTTGATTGTCTCCAGGGCGTCCAAATTTCATCACATCAGGTGGCTTGTCTCCAGTCGCAACTTGCCCGACATCGAACGTGGATTGGGAGGCGCCAATATAGGTGGAAGGCTTGACATCAGCCTCGAATCAAACGCTAGTCACGTATCCAAAGCGGTTGCTAACTACATCGACTACAAAATAAACAAACTTGCTAAGCTCAGTGCCGAACTAGACTTGCGCAAGAAGATTAAAGAAACGATGCAATACAAAGCCAATGGTACATTTCTCTGGGCAGCCCTCGCCTACGAGGAATTGAAAACCGAGGAGGATGAAGAGCTAGAGGACAACTCGGAGATGTTGGAAATTCTCGACCAAGTACCCAAAGGATTGACCAACCTCTACGATAGGATGTGGAGGCAGGTTAGCACTCAGCGTTCCAGGAACTCCAAGTCGTGCAAGGCTATCCTGGCAACCGTGTTTCTTTCATATCGACCACTCCAGCTCCAGGAATTGGCTTTACTTGCAGCCTTCAAGGGCAACCTTGCCAGCCATGACACACTCGTAAAACTTGTCAGGCGATGTGGGTCGTTCTTGACTATCCAGCAAGGCACAGAGACAGTCCATTTTGTTCATCAGTCAGCCAAAGACTTTCTCAGAGATAACAAGGATGTCCTTGATGGAATGTTTCCCTCTGGCATGGGAGACATCCATCACCAACTGTTTTCTCGTTCAGTCGAAGCCATGGACGCTGGGCTAAGTCAGAACATTTATGGCCTGCGCAACCCAGGAGTTTTGACCAGCGAGATCAAGACGCCAGTGCCGGACCCTCTTGCCGCGATGCGATACTCATGTGTTCGCTGGCTTGACCATTTCTGCGAATGGGTTTCTTTGAAACAAGTTGAGGGCCAAGACGGTGCAAAAGAAGTCACTACATTTCTGCAGAGAAAGTATCTCTACTGGCTCGAAGCCCTTGGTATCTGTGGAAGTCTCATCGAAGGAATTATTTCCATCAGAAAGCTTGAGGCTCTTGCGGTAAGTACATAGAGATAAGCTATAACTGAATCAGGCCAATCTAACTTTTCTCAGGCACACAATCAGTGGGACCATTTAGCGACTCTGGTTCGTGACGCTCGGCGATTTGTCCTCGCCAACAGACAAGGCTTAGAGACAGCCCCATTGCAGGTTTACGTTTCAGCGCTCATTTTCTGTCCAACTTCCAGCTGGATCCGGGAAAGGTTCAAGGAATTGATACCGGAATGGATCAAGAAAGAACCGAAAATACAGCCTGAATGGGATGCATGCCTGCTGACTCTTGAGGGTCATGGGGGCTGGGTTGAACACTTGGCGTTTTCTCCAGACAGCAGGATCATAGTGTCCCGTGAGTGGGAAGGGATAATCAAAATATGGGATGCCGACACGGGAGCATGCTTAAATGCCATTTCGGGCCATGACGCGCAGATTGTCAGACTAGCCTTTTTGCCTGGAGAATCCAGCACAATTCTCGCATCTGCAGAAAGAGAGTCTAGTGGCTGTTCAATCAAGATTTGGGATGCATTCAACGGAAGTACGCCCCTAAGGACATTTCCGATGCCCAACGAGATGTCAGACGTCATTGCCTTTATAGCAGGCAGCAGAACGGCGGTTTGGGTGGATGAGGCGGGCACCTTGATCAAGTTTGACCTTGACACAGGGAAACCGCTAGAGGAAATCAAGCTTCCTTCCACGCCCATTGCAGTTTCACCGGACGGCCAGACCATCATCACATACGCAGAGCATGAGCAGCGTTACCAAGTTAGGGATTGGCGCAATCCAGAAACAGCTCGTCTCACATTGGATGCTTCGTTTTCAGATCCGTACAATCCGGTGGTGATATCCTCGGACAGCACAAAGCTAGCAGGATGTCGAAAAGGACGGAGGCATCGTCCTCTGCACATCGACGTTTGGGACTTAACCAAAGGGACCTGCATCACCTCTCTCAGCAATTCCAATATTACCGGCAAGGGTCTTGCTTTTTCGCCAGATGGAATGGTGATCGCTTTTGCAGATTTGCAAGGCACGGTCAACCTATGGCATAAAATAACCGACACAGTGGAGGTGTTCAGCGGTCATAGCGCGGCTATTGGGGCGCTGGCCATCTCTCCAGACGGGAGGCTACTCGCATCAGGGTGCGGCGACAAGACAATCAAGATCTGGGACCCGACTATCAGGACTTCATTGAGCTCTAAATCAGATACACGGCCGGGGCCTAAAGACTGGCTTCTGTCGCCGAATGGGTTGTGGGTTGCTTCCTTGACAAGGGACGACGTTATTAGAATGTGGAGCTCAGTGACGGGTGAATACGCTTTTGATCTACCTGGCTCCTTTTCGGGATGGACTATCGAGCTGACAGACAGACTGAAATTCTCACCATGCGACAGGTGGCTGGCCCATGAAAGCGTTGATGGTATCACAATCAGGGACACGACAACATGGGAAATTCAAGAACTCCCGCACCGATTTCCTAGGCAGGTCTCCTGCGTCTCACTGTCAACCAACATCCTGTCATGGTTACTCGACGAGATCGACACGGTCGAGATCTGGGACTTGCACACCCGCGAACTGAAATCAGAAATTTCGAGCTCTCTATGCGGGGTCCCCAAACTGGATATTTCGGTTTCCCCAAACGGACTCTGGTTAGCGTTGGCCTCATGGTACAAGCTTGAGATATGGGATTGGGCCGCGAGGGAATGCATACAGGTGGTCAACAAAGCACCAGGTGCAATTTCATGGCATCCGACTCAAAATAGTTTACTTCGCACCCCTGATCGTAGCTATTGTGTTCAAGGATCCCCGGGAAGCTACTCAATCGACGAGGTCCAAATTCAGGATGAGGACAAATGCCCAGTTCAAATGACCAAAGACGACGAATGGGTCACAGTCCAAGGGCGACCGGTGCTTTGGGTTCCTCCTCAGTACCGGCCTCGCTTCAAGGGCCTTTACTCGAATTTTTCAGTTGAGCAAAGGGCGGTGGATTGTAACAAGTCGGGGATTGCTATGATGGACAACTGCAACCGGGTGATTTATGTTCAGTTCGACGTCCCTGAGATAGTTCTCAAGTTTTAGAAGTCAGGGACATGGATCAAGTTTTATTTTTGGGCGTCTGCAGTTTGTAGCTCTATATGCCTTTCGAAGGAGTTAATAATCACAACCATGGGTTTACAGAACTTCGAGCTTCCAAGATGGATGAGCCACGAATGGGCAGAGTGAAACCAGCGAGACCACTAGTTTTGGTCCTTCCCAACAGTTGTCATTTCCATTTAACTGTGCATAGTAGAGCCAACTACCTTGCTATATTTCTCGTGTATGCCATGTGAATATGACTGTAGTCCTCGGATGAACTAGGCAACCTCTTCCCGCTTGGCCCCATAAACATGCATTCTCGGTGTTATGAATGATACACTGAACATAGAAGCGAATCCCTCAGTCCACCACAAACCTGACGCTCTTTTTCCAGTCATCCCTCGGCATCTTCAAAGAATTAATGCGCTCTTGCTCATTCTCATATCCCATGCCCACAGTGCACAAAATATTCAAGTTTTCTTCGATCCCTAGCTCTTTTCGAATAATGTCAGGATAACCAGCTGGGGCAACAGACACTTGTGTGCCCAACCCTCTCTCGGTCAACAACAGGAGAAGCGTCTGGAGGTATATTCCCACAGAGAGAATATCAGACTTGTTCAGCTCCTTGTCGATGCTGACCACGGCAACAATCGGGGCGTTATAGAATTTGAAGTTGCTGATTAAAGTCTTCATCATCGATTCGGTGTCCTCGCGAGCAATGTTGTATCCGTTTGGCCCATAGACGTGGTGACCCAATTCAGACCGATAGCTTTGGTACGACTCGGGGATCGCGGGAATCTGCAGCTCGGTCTTAGTCTCAAAGGCTGAGACGAGAGAGGCTGACAGGCGTTCCAGAGGAGGGCCAGATACAAGTGTAAGGCGCCACGGTTGGATGTTTGTTGACGATGGTGCATGTTGGGCTATGCTGAGGCATTCCTCGATAATGGATAGAGGAACTTTTCGACCTGTGCAAAAGGCTCGGGTGCTGTGACGAGCCAGAATGGTTTTTGCAACAGCGTCGTGGGCAGATTGCTCTGCGGTGCGGTGGATAGTTTGATCCTGAGCCATGGCGATGTTGGGATGTGAAGAAACAATGACGATTAATTGCAGATTAGTACGAAGAGTTCTAGCTACTTTATATACAGGCCATTACTTCGCCTCCATCCAGATGTTTTGAGCCCGGATATCGATTGATAATGTCGATTACACGGGGATAGGATTATTCGGCCGAACAATGATCGTTGGCCGATGATTGTAGTTTCGTTGGGATGCCTCCGTAATTCCACAAACGCTTAAACATCTCGCTTAAGAAGATCTAAGCAACATTACTCATTTTTTGTCAGCCAATGCTGAAGATGACAAATTGAGAATGCCCCTGATCACAGAGGCGATCCTTCGTGTGGGGCTGTTGGACCACCTCACGCACCTCTGTTGGGTAAGATCATTGATGTGAGACTTGGCGTAAGAGTCTGAGAAGGAAGAAGTCAACCTGAGACTTGATCCTTATTAAGGAGCAGATCCCTCAAAGCAATGAGAGTGCCACGCAGAGACATAGCATGCAGATTTCATATCTGATGGGCGGTTTATAAACAACCAATTCACTTTTATTCTACTCCTAATTACTATATTTCAAGCATCTATATACGCCCGCCAACTCTTCTTACTCATTACGACTCAGCTCATCACTCCTTCGCCTTTTATCGTGCTACTCCCTGGGCAGCTTTGCTTTTCTGCATCAATCTCTCGCCATATTTCATAAAGAAGAACGGTATAACCCCCATAACCAGTGAGAGAAACCCAAGAAGGCTCTGTGCCCAGTGAACGCCAAGTCGATCATACATGGGACCAGCCGCGAGCGGAATGACGATGGCACCAAGAGATCTCATGCATCCGGCTCCCGCGTGGGCCGATGCTGATGCCTCGCGAAACACGTCGGTGATGTAGTTCAGGATGCTCATAAATATTAGGAGGAATCCAGCACCAGAGAAGAATCCCCCAATCGCTGGGACGTATGGTGAGATTGAGGGTTTGGATGTCCAGCCAAACCAAAAGAGTGCAATGACAAGCCTAGCACATGTTAGACTCCGTTTCTGTGAGGTTTGCGTTTGACGTACAGAGGAGCGGCGAAACAGGCGATTGGTAGCCGACGGTTTATTTCTCGTTGAGCCCATGGCTTGCCAGTTGCTTTAGACCGATCGTACCACGGTGTATAAACCATGAATCCCAGGAAAGCTACCACCGTGCCAAGGGCGACTTTAAGAGAGTGTTAGTCAAACTTCCGTAAGTTTCATACCTGTATGAGTTGGACTTACTGGGTAGATAGGTGAGGCCAGCAATCTCGGTGCGAAGATGATATATGCCTAGTAAGAGGAGGTATAAGCCAGTAACTCCAAGGTCAGTGATCAGAAGTATTACCTTCAAATACTAGAGGATATGCCTGGAAGGCGATGTAAAATAGTGAATTCGCCAATGTCACATAAAGAGATGAGAGTAATAGGATCGGCTCGGTAGCCATCATGACAACGGGACGCAAGAATATCTCTCGAGCATCAAACGGGTGTAACTCTGTAATCTGGGCCTCTTCAACGCTCTCTTCCCCATTCTTTCTGCGTTTGTAAATTTCCCTGTTGTGAAGAACCGGGGCAAATGTCTCGGGCAGGGTCAACACCAGTGGGAGTGTTGGGACGGCGATGATGGCTGCGGCCCAGAATGCCCACCTCCATGATGCCTGGGAGGCAAACCCGGAAACGAAGGGTCCTAGAAGGGGGCCAATTGCGCTTATTGCTAGGTAAAGGGACATGGCGGTGCCACGTTCTGAAGGGTCGTCGAGCACGTCGGCGTAAAGTCCTCCTATTACAGCCATAGGGGCGGCGGCATTCAGACCGCAGAGAAGACGGAATATTAAGAGGGCTGTATAATTGGGGGCTCCAGAGCATGCGAGCATGAAAACAAGGTAGCCAAAGAATGTAGATATCATAACTGGCCGGCGTCCAATGTATTCGCTCAAAGGTCCAAAGAAGAGGGGTCCGACAACGAAGCCGGCCAGGTTGAGTGAGTTGAGCAAAGTCAGCTGCACCTGGTCGTAAACTCCAAAGTGACTCGAGATGGCATCGAGAGCGCCTGAAGGCATCGAGGTTCCAAAACTGCCATTGAAGGCGCAGGCCAGGCCTGCTACGACAACATGTATTTTTCGTTTCTAGAACGGTTGTCATTAGCACTGCACTTTCGGCATGGACCGTGCACTATCCATGACTTGCCGTTGAAAACTTGGTTGCATGAACCTTGAACTCGATGGAATCCACAACATCTATGGTGACCCCTAGTCGTTTAGACGCAGATTCATGCCCAGGGCCACTAATAAGGGATATACCGTTCATAGTTTCGTATATAAATCTTTTAAAAACTCCGTATGTGCTCTCGTATGAAAGTATGTTGGGACAAAGCCATTTCTACCTCTTATACTGACAACTCAATCTCGTGTAAGTAACTCGGGAAACTATCCCGATGAGGGCGCCACTTCGGCCATAACCGAAAGCCAAGTCCCGTTGCCGATACCCACAACTCAACTTCCGTGCGATTAGCTCAAGTCGACGTCTGATTGGTTTAACTTTCCGTCTCTCAAATGTCCGTCTTTGACCTCATGACTGACCGCTGCAGTCTCCGTCGTCTTATTGTCTTGACTTTCATTCACTCCCGTCTTCGACATCAAACTTCCGTTCAATCCGACAGAACAGTGTCCGCGTCTTCCGGACATGAAGCGCAAATCCGTTGGGACGGAATTTGAGGCCGAGAATTCAATGTCCCCCGCCAATGGGCGAAAAAGAGTAAGTAAGTGCAGCATCAATTCGTCTTCTTATATCGCCGAGACCGGACCCCTGCCCTCGACTGTCCTTGCGGCTAAGCTAACCGCGTCAGATGGGCGGGCTTGTACCCATTGTCATCGACTCAAGATTCGTTGCGACATCCTTGAAAAGGGATCTCCTTGCACGGGCTGTAGCTCTCGAAACCGACCTGGCTGTCACATTTATCCAAAGAAACAGCGTAGGGGAGCTGCAGTCCGTCCTCTTGCACCAGTTCCGATCCGACCCCGCGAGCCCACGTCCGTCGAGCCCGCGACAGACTCGAGCTCACCGTTAGAAGTCGACGTCGACACTGTCCAAACGTCAGTTCGCGATGAGGACGGCGAACATGACGCCAACCATTTGGCCGACTTTCTCGGCCGTCATGATATGAAGGAAGCCGACTACGGCCGCTTAACCCGGGTTTGCTTCATCGGCACCGGCATGTCCAACTGTCACTACCTCGTCCGTCAGAACTTCCCCCGGACCGGCGACGAGAGCAGTGTTCATCTAGGATACAGTCAGATGCGAGTCCATGGGGCCTCTTACTATCGGTTTGTGCCCCCCGAGATCCTTCAACGTCCGGACAAGGAACTGGCCGACAGACTGCTTCGAGCATACTTTGACTCTATAAACTGTGGATGGCCCATAGTCGACGAGGAAGAGTTTATGGTGCAGTACGAGGGCAAGGACCCAGAGGTCTCGTTATCTTCCGCTCTGATGAATGCCATTTTCCTCGTCGGGGCACATGTCTTATCGTCCCGCGATGAGAGCATGCACTCGTTAAAGAGTACATTTTTCCGCAGGGCCAAGACTCTGATTGACTACCAGTTCGAGACAGATCGGCTGGTTTATGTTCAGGTAGCCCTCTTAATGACGTGGAATTCTAATGGGTTCGAGGAGGTTGCTATCAGTGCGTGGCACTGGATTGGAATTGGTGCCCGGACAGCTATCGCCTTTGGCATGTATCGCGATGCGACTCGGTCCAGGATGCTTCCGGTTCACAAGAGAGTCTATACACGGCTATGGTGGGTTCTGTTCCAATTTGATACCATCTCGGCTCTGTCGTCGGGTCGACCGCAGGCAATGTAAGATACCGCTGCTCAAGGTTGATGAGGCGTGGCTTGCTGATGTTAAGCAGAAACCTAGACGATTCTGATGTTCCTGATCTCGAGTATTACCACTTTGAGGGCATTCCCAATGCGCAGAAGGACTTTGTGATATACCAGACCAAGCTGTGCATTATAATATCACGGGCAATGAGAGAGGGTTGGGCTCTCCGATCCACGCCCGAAGATCGGGTTCGAGCGACGAGAAAGGCCGATGAGTCTCTGGCCGAGTTCATCCTTCAACTGCCCCCCAAGGTCCAACCGAGGTACTCTTCGCTTGATACGTGGCAGTCGATCCTTCACCTCACCTACCACAACTTTGTCATCCTGCTCCATCGACCTCTGCCAAAGCAGAGCACCGAGGACATGCGACCAGACCAGTGCAATGATCCCTCGCTATGCGGGGACTCCGCAAAGACGATCGCCGCCATCTTCGAAACGCTGCCTCAGGATGCGTTATCAACGCTATGGCTATACAGCACCAATGTCCTCATCACGGCAACTATCCACATCATCCACGAGGCGGGGTCGAGTAAGCCTATCGTCGCGGCCAGGTCACTGCACATCCTCGAAATCCTAATGGCGGCTCTGCGGGGGCTGTCGAAGCATTGGCACTATGCGCGTGCGTGGCTCCATTTCGTCGAACAACGGGCGCTAAAGCTGAAGCAGCAACGGGCTGCAAAGGCAGTTCAAGCGGGCGGACCTGATGAGGACCAAGGGCGGGAGGACGGGCAGGCCGCGGCGCCTCCAACGGGACCAGAAGAGAGGTCATCGTCGCGAGAGAACGAAGAGCGATGCGATGTAGAAGAGTCATTCCTGGATGCTATCACGAACGGGGCTGTCGGAACAATTGGTTCAACTCCAGACGGAAGCCTCTGCTTTGACGGAGCTGATGTTAATCTGCCTGATGACTTATTCCTCTTTGATGCCTTGACATTGGATCTCTTCCCTGACGGATGGCAAGGAGACGCATCGTGAGAGCGATGTTATGAGGGTTGTCACGTAAGGAAATGAAGTGTGTACCTACGAACGTGTTCGGTCACTTACAGGGACGGGTCATCTCGTCTAAGTTGAGGATAATTTTACTATGAACCTTGATGAAGCATCAACATAAATTTTCCTCATTCTAAGAGTGTATCCTCATGAACTTATGATGTTTCTGGTCTAATCGGTACGGGCCCCAGCCAAGGCGCTGTGGACGGCTCCCACTCTCGGTCTCCCACTCCCGCGACATCACGGCAGTTACAAATGATGGGCTAATCTTACTTGAGGATAAGCTCCTTCAGATATGGAATCTCTCCAATTGAACTAAGCCCTATTCGTACTCCTACATGGTCCCCTCCAAGGGAACGATCCGAACCACGTCTCATCGTCGTCATACACACATGCAGCTCTGATAGCTTTGACCAGTCAGCTTCGTCTTATTGTCATCCCCCACATTATCACAACATGGATCATTCCGGGCTTCCCTCTTCTCTTGTCAGTGTGAGGGAGGGGGAAACGGTACATTTGCCGTGTCCCGTTTGATTGCGCCATGTTGCACTTCTCCTCACTTCTTCACATGCTCTCTCGCGACGCACGTTGAGCTTCAAACCGTTCTTTCGTCTCGCACAAGTCTTGATGCGTCCGTACCCCAGATTACTTCAAGTCTTTTGTATACAAACTCGACGACCTATTACTTTATCGCGGGCTTTCTCCACTTGCAGACCAATGGCTCAGGAATACAAGATCAAGGACCTCTCGTCCCTCGACCTCTCGCCTGGCGCGAAGAAGGAGGTTGAGGTGGAGGGTATTGAGAATGGCAAGGTCTTGCTTGTTAATGTCAAAGGAAAGATTCAAGCTGTTGGTGCCAAGTGTACTCATTATGGCGCTCCTCTTGTCAAGGGCGTGCTGACGAGTGAGGGTCGATTGACCTGTCCATGGCACGGAGGTACGTCGCCATGTCTCATTGATCGCTACTTATACTAACTGATAATCGCAGCCTGTTTCAACGCCAAAACCGGAGACGTCGAAGATGCTCCTGCCCTCGATCATTTGCCCGTATTCCAAGTCGCTGAGCGAAACGGTGCCGTGTACCTCACAGGCGAAGAGGCGGCCGTCAAAGGATCGCGAAGAAAGCCCAACATCAAATGCGCAGCTGCCAGCGGCGCTCAAGAAGAAAAGGTCGTCGTCGTTGGAGGAGGTTCGGGTACATTGGGCTTAGTTGAAGGTCTTCGCGAGAAGGGCTACAAGGGCCCATTGACCGTCATCTCCAACGAAGGCTACTATCCAATTGATCGCACCAAGCTGAGCAAGGCTCTCATGACGGACCTTAGCAAGCTCACTTGGCGAGACAAGTCTTGGTATGAGAGTGGATCTGTCCAATTTATTGAGAGCGAAGTCACTGGTGTCGACTTTAACGATCGATACGTCACGACGGATGACGGCAAGAAAGTTGAGTACACCAAGCTTGTTCTTGCGACAGGTGGAACACCCAGGCGATTGCCTCTTCAAGGATTCAAGGTCCTTGACAACATTTTTACTCTGCGGAGTGTCCACGATACTCGCAAGATTGTCAATGCGATCGGTGAAAAGGGCAAGAAGATCGTGGTCATTGGCTCCTCGTTCATCGGTATTGAGCTAGCCGTCGCGACAGCCAGCGACAACCAAGTCACCGTCGTCGGCATGGAGAAGGTCCCTCTCGAGCGAGTCCTCGGTGAAAAGGTTGGCGCAGGTCTCCAGAAATCACTTGAAGGCAAGGGAGTCAAGTTCTATATGGGCGCAAGTGTTGACAAGGCCGAGCCGGACACATCCAATCCTTCCAATGTCGGAGCTGTCTACCTCAAGGACGGTACCAAGTTGGATGCTGATCTCGTGGTTCTTGGTGTCGGTGTCGCCCCTGCGACTGGGTTCCTGCAAAACAACAAGGCCGTTCAGCTGGAGAAGGATGGCTCTCTCAAGACGGACGACACCTACGCCGTTGCTGGCTTGAAGGATGTCTATGCGATTGGAGATATTGCTACCTTCCCTTATAACGGACCTGGTGGTGATGGAACACACATCCGAATTGAGCACTGGAACGTGGCGCAACAGTCCGGTCGCATTGTCGCCAACCACATCGTTGACCCATCAAGCAAGCCCGAGCACTTCATCCCCATCTTCTGGTCGGCTTTGGGAGCTCAGCTGCGATACTGTGGAAACACCATACCCGGCTTCGATGACATTATTGTCGATGGTGACCCGACCGAGAACAAGTTCATCGCCTACTACACCAAGGGAGATACGGTGGTAGCTATGGCGAGCATGGGAAGAGATCCGGCCATGGCTCAGAGCGCAGAGCTGATGAGAGTCAACAAGATGCTTTCAAAGACTCAGATTCAAGAGGGAATGAGTGTGTTGTGAGTATTGTACCAAGGCAACGTTAGATGACGAGGGACTGTCGGGAACACTTCTCAGAACGGCATTACTGCGACGGAGTGTATACTGAATAGGAAACTGTTTAATCATGACGAGCCTCAAGTTAGTTAATTGCATTGATCCAAGCCAAATCTGTTCCATTTGAGTGTCAGTGATAGGGCCGGTGCAAAAGCCCCGGACCCTCCGAGTCAATGACGTCGAGGACTCGATCGTCATGGATGCATCAATAGAACGACGGCCCTTTGTCATTGTGACGAGTATACTAACGTTATTGAAGATTCAAGTGACTGGATACAATGTGGATGCTTTCGTGGCAGATAAAGAGAGCAAAGGTCGCGCATTACTTGACGGTTGTTACTGACTTACATTGACAGCAACAATGGCTTCTCAAGCAGCGTACCAGGCCGAAAAGATCATCGGGCACGGCGACAACGCCGTAACTCAGCAGGATGTAACTTCGTACGAGGGTGAGACGGGTAAACCTGGCGAGACGATGAAGGCGTTGGCGTGGATGGGCAAGAATAAGGTCAAGATGGGTACGACTCACAACACTCTCACTTACACAAATACTAACTATCGTAGTCGACGCACCCAGGCCCAAGATCCTGGAAGATCGCGACGTTATCCTCAAAGTAACAGGAAGCACCGTCTGTGGTTCAGATCTCCACCTCCTACATGGAACAGTCATCCAGCTCAACGAAGGCGACATCCTTGGCCACGAATTCTGTGGTGTCGCCGACGAAATCGGTCCAGGCGTCACAGGCATCGAAGTAGGCAAGCGATATGTTGCCTCGTTCCAGATCGCCTGTGGAGAGTGCTTCTTTTGCAAACAGAAGCTATCTTCTCAGTGCGAAAAGACAAACTCCAACACTACGGAGAGGGCCATGTATGGGGGGAGGACGGCGGGTATGTTTGGCTATTCCCACTTTACGGGTGGGTTTGCAGGTGGACAGGCTGAGTATGTGCGTGTGCCATTGGGAGATGTGAATTTGCTCGAGATTCCGCAGGATGTTCCTGATGAGAAGGGTGAGTTTATCTCTTAAGCCCTACGACTCTACTAACATGCCAAGCTCTATATCTTTCCGATGTCTTGGCCACATCATACAACGCTGTGAAAGATACAGCTGTCTACCCTGAAGACGAAGTTGCCATCTTTGGTGCTGGTCCAATCGGTCAAATGGCTGGCATCTTTGCCATCCGCGAAGGTGCCAGCAAGGTCATCTTTATCGACACCGAACCACGCCTCTCCTTCATCAAGGACAACTGGCCCCCAAAGCACAAGGATCAGCTAGAGCTTGTCGACTACAAGCACTTGTCTCACGGAGTAACCAACAAGGAGACTGTGGTCAGTCGGCTTAAAGACCTTTGTGGTGGACGTGGTCCTGATGTCGCGATTGAGTGTGCGGCTGGTGAGTATGCTAAGGGCTGGATGCACTGGCTGGAGATGTCTCTCGGTATCGAGACGGATACAAGTGAAATCGTCAACGAGATGATTGAGGGCGTACGAAACTATGGTCGCTGCGGAGTCACAGGCGTCTACGTGGGATATGTAAGCATCTCCATCCTCCTACATCATTCACACCTAACCCCACAGACCAACCACTTCAACATCGGATCCCTCATGGAGCGAGGCATCCGGCTCATCGGCAACGGCCAAGCCCCTGTCCACAAGTACTGGAAAGAACTCCTCGCCATGATCCAAAGTGGTGACCTTGACCCAACGCAGATGATCTCGCACCGCGTCAGGCTCGAGGATCTTGACAAGGTGTACTACAAGTTTGAGGCGAGGGAGGACGCGATGCAAAAGGTGTTTGTGGAGACCAAGTTTTCGTTTCCTAGGAGCATCGAGTCGCCGGATTTGACAACGTACTAGGCGGTGAAGTTTCTTTCGCGTGGAGAGTTGATGATGTGTAAAAGACGTGTTTGTGGGGTTTGGGCAAGCGGTGTCTTGGGAGTGGATATTGTGAGGTTCGGCAACGCGGGAGGAACCACTTTGAGATGCGCGTCCTCGGCAGTGAGATCCGCTGAGAATGTGTCAGGTACTGGTTTCTGAATAGCCAGTGAATAATTCTCTTTTAAAAATTGTCTCATTGTTTCTCGCGCCTCATAAAACCCTTGCTTCCCAACCAAGCCAGACATCATGAAAGGTTACCCTGGATCCTGAGAGGGTAGTCACGTGGCTACGCACCAACCACCAAAAATCGCGAGGTCGGCGCTAAGCGTGTCGTCATTACCCCAAACGGGCAAGGGAAGATAAGAATGTGGCGCCCAAACAACATCCTCCAATCAAGAGAGCAGATGAAATTATGAACGCGGGCACCAACGCATCGCCAACACGTAGGTTCCCTGCAATGTCAACACACTCGAGCCCACCACGAACCCCTGAGTCCCCAATGACCAAGAAGGAAACACGCTAGATCCCCCTGTCTCGCTCTTGTGAACGCCACCTTGCAGTCTGCGGCCAGGCTTTTTTGTCCAGGTGGTGCAGCAAGCTGGGCACAGAGGCAGCTATGGATCAGTAAGATCACAAGGATCATGGGGGCGGGCTGGCTGGCCTCTTCTGCGGCCTCATCTTCCTGATTCATCCCTTCTTTTTTTTCTCCCGCATACTCCATACATAAAAACTCTTTCATCCCGTTCTCCTCGTCGTTGAAATGTTATTCACGACTCGTTCATTCTTTGTTGACATTCACCGCAAATGAAGCACATGCAAAAGCGCCGAGCAACCCACTAATACAGGTACAAGACCCCACATCCACCGAAGCTAGGTACACGCGAGCCACACATACCAAGCCACACACAACAACCGCCGCGGACAAGACCCTCTTTGTTCAGGCCTCAACCACCGCTTCCATTCAAACGAAGCGAAGCGAAGCGGCTTTCTTCGACGAGTTCGTCGTTGTTCAACAACCTCGACTCTTTACCTCGCCTGGTTCCGTCCCCGTGTATCTTTACCGGCGGACCAAGCATGCTCTGACCTCCCTCGAACCCAACCTCCTGACCTTCGACTCATTCATCACCCATCTATCATGTTTCCTACCGCTACGACCGCCGCCTTTTCCGCCGTTTTCGCTTCCTTTCGCGAACCTTGCTCTCGATTACGATAGATAATCTGCAACACTCTGAGGCCTCTCCATCTACATCCTCGCTCCCGCCATCATGGAGAGGCCGGATTCCCCCCGGCCGGAGAATACTCCAGAGCATACTCCGGAGCTCACATGCTGCTGCGGCCGCGTCGAATGCCCTCTCCTCAAGAAGAACTGCTACATACTCGAGACCGTTGAGAAGGATGTCCACACCGCTGCTCAGCTTGGTCAGGTACGCACACGACCCCCAATTTCGAAGCATTCCTCGTATGAATCACATCACGCTCTGCTTCCCTGGCTCCCGTCTGGCCGCATACCAGCTGTTCCAGCGCCTCCCTTTGTCGCTGAACACACACTTACGCATCTGCACATTCTTGATTGGAAAACTTGCTAATTTTTCACCTCTTCATTTATAGGCCCTACTAGCCCGGCATGAAGCATACATGGCTGACGCCGAGAGGGATCGCCTCAATCTGACCGAGCGGATAGAGCGCCTGGAAATGGACAAGCAGGAGCTCGAGGCCGAAAATGCCTTGAAGATTGAGGAGAACAGGAGCCTGCTTGACCAGCTCGAGTTTCTCAACAACACCGTTTCCGAATCCGACACGAAGATCAAGGCCCTCGAGGCCAGCCTCCTCTCGTCCCAGCAGGCCTTGCGGAGGCTCGAGTCTGCCGCTGCCCGAGCCGAAGATGCGGAGCGACACTTGTCGCTGATGGAGCTGGAGCAGGATGAGCTCTACCAGGAGCTGAGGTCTACAAGGGAAGATGCTCGGTCTCACGCTCAGCGCTTCAAGGAGGCTCAGCGTGGCATCTTGGATATGCAGGATCAGCTCGAGAGGATGGAGGAAGAAGCCCGTGAAGAACGCGAGCGACATGCCGAGGTGATTGGCAGGATGGAGCGTCAGCGCGAGGTTGACAAGCAGCTCAGTACGGCTGCTGCTCGACTAAAAGGTGCTGCCGCGTCCAAGACGTTACAGGACCCGAAGCCTGGCAATCCTGTTGTCAACCACTTCGTGCGTGACCTCCTCCAGGACAATGCGAACCTCCAGCTGGGTATCGCTGAGCTGCGGGAGATGCTGCTCAACTCCAACGACGAGATTCAGTCTCTGCGTGAGCAACTTCTCGACCATCAGCCTGTTCCTGACAGCTCTACCTCGACGCTCAAGGCTGAGCTCGAGAGCTTTATGCCTTCTACTCCCCGAGTTTCCCAAGAGCTGCATATCCATCATCACTACCATGTTGCCGGCAAGCCTGACAAGGGCAAGATGAGGAGAAAGCGTTCAAGCTTGAACTCTAGCATTTTTAACCCTCCAAGCTCAGGCACCTCCACCCCGAGATCATCATCGGGTCGTTGGAGTCTAAACCCCGGACCGGCAATGCCCGCCATTGCCGCTATCACCACCAAGGAGCCCAACTCGGTCATCTCAATGCCCAAGCAGAGATGGTCGCTAATGTCGGAGCAGACATCCGACTTTACATCATCTGTGCCGAGCTCCCCACGGTCGAACCAACGGAATTCCATGTTCGACACCTCTTTTGCCGATAGCGATATTCCCACGTCGCCCACTACAAGTTTCGACCCTATGTCACCCACCTGGCGGGCTCATCGCAAGGGTCCGTCTGAGATATCGGCTCTCAGCTTTCAAGCTCCTTCTCTTCAACTTGATCCTGGCACTCCGCCTCGGCATCAGTATAATGATGACACTATTCATGAAGAAGATGAAGGAGATTGTGACGAGCTCATGCGTCGGATGGAGACACCAGATCTCGGAACTACACCTTCAGCCGACGACAGTTCGATCGTCGAAAGCTCCGAGGACTCTAAGGACGACTTTATGCCTCGTCCTCGGATTCATCGAGCGCTCTCTCACGAGTCTATCATGTCTCTGGCAGGTGGTCTCGACATCCACACGCTAAAGGCACGACCTAGTCAACTTACTCTTCGGCCCCTTGGTGGTGCTGAAGCTATTGTGACGGGTGTAATAGCGCAACCCACACTTGCTCGTGGAGGCGCCAAGCGGAGTTCGGTTGCGCTTCGAGATAGCTTCAACGCCTTTAACGCGTTTCCCAGCTCGCGAACCGTCTCTAATCCTACCATCCGATCTCTTTCTCCCACGCCCTCTATCACGCCCCAAGGTAGCCCTTCTACGAGCTTAGGCAAGTGGGTTGGCTGGAGGCCGTGGGGAGGTCCAAGTACCGCGGCCCCGAAACCTGAGAAAGAAAAGGAGATAAACCGGGCTCCGGGTATCAACCAACCCGGGGCAATTCCTGGCTTCCAAAAATACTGGACAGCACAACGGCGGAAGGGCGCGCCGTCCAGGGTGATGAGTGAAACTATCGATCACGAAGCCCTGGAAGAAGGCCTACGAGAGTGAAGAGCTCTCTACTTAATGCGGCCGAGACATGCTGATGCTCGAGCTGGCACATGTTATACCTAATCACTACCTGGATACTGGAGTTGTGACTATCTCTTTTGTGGCGTTTGTTGATTCAGGAGGGATACCAAGGATACTTGGACATGGAGATACCCCTGGCCACACTAGGCCTGTTCCTTTGTTGCGACTATTGGACCTTGACATTCGGGTCTTGGATTGACGGTTTTGTTATGAAATTGGGTATACAGTATAATCTAATAAACACGAAGCCAATCCTTGGCCACCTGACTCTATCTTTTTATCCTATGCTGCTATTTAACATTGACCAGTAGGTCGTATCTACTCCTTGCAGAGCCCAATCCTCTGGATCAGCTGTGAAGCATGGCCATTCGGCAGTTGGACAGTCGGGGACTGCATTCTCGAGAGGACAGGTTGTGGAAATGTCGTTGATCTCGGGTGGCTGCGGTGTGAACGAAGGTTCATTGAGAGAGAAGGAGAAGGGGATTTCTGACGGTAGGCCTCCTTCTGTGTTGCCCGTCGGCGTTGGAATCATGCCTGCTGTGGATGGCGGAGGTGATGGGCCCGGATTGATGTTGACAGTTCCTAGGAAGGGGATGTTGAGATGGACGTTTCTCTCTTCTCCGTTTGTAGGTCTTTGGACGATGGGGAGGAGCTGGCGGATTGTTTCAGCTGCTTCGATGCAAAGTCTATCGTTGTTCAAGGCTCCCATTTCGTGCATCTTGTCCTGCGCTTTTTCGGCCAATTCTCGATCTTGAGCTCGTTGGGCTTCGTACCCGGGCCATCGCCAGCCTAGATAGCCTAGGAGGAGTGTCATGGCTGCTACTAGGGCAGAGTAATCGACGTGTCGACCGGCGATGGCTGTTGTGAAACAAGTCCGGTACTCGAGGAAGCGGTGCAGTACATCGCGACTTGCTTGCATGCACGTGGCGCGGTTGTACTCATACCGTCTCTGGCCACGGTCCCGAAGAAGATATGGGAGGTGGAGCAGGATGAGAAGCGAGTAGTGACGGATCTGGAGCTTGACGACTGACATGTTGTCGCCGGATGTGTCAGATGAGTTGCAGCATATGGCCATATCCGGGAGTTTCCACCATAGGACGTCCATCATCTTGAAGGCTTTCTCAAGTTCTAGGTCGATTGACTGCGTTAGGGCGTATGCTTCGCTACCCGTCATCTCGTTTCTGTCGGCGATTTTACCGGAAATGTCGGCGTAAACCTTTCCAAGCTTGTCGCTAGGTGCATCAGACTGAATATTATCGTCTAGAGCGAACCAGTTGTCGCGGGATCCAATGGGTAGACCGAGGATGAGGGAGAGGTAGCGGTCGTTGCAGTTGATGCGGAACCACATTACGCCTGGAGATGGACGACGTCTGGGGTCAAATGATGGATCACAAGAACGGATCGACTTTGCTGATCGACGATCTATTCCCATGAGCTGGGCCATGTTGAGGGCGCGACGACATGTCATCCATGCCTTGCGGAGTTGGCCGGCGTCGCTTTGGTAGAAGCTCTGGATGATGAGACACTCTAGACCTTCGAGGCATCCTACAAAGTCGTCGTCTGACGTGACGAGTCTGGATGATACCGAGACCCATTCTTCCATTGTCTCTGCCATGGACTTTTTGAGACCTAAGGTGCTTCCATCGAAGAAGGCGGGCATCTGTTGGAGACAGACAGCAAGCTGGAGGAGCCGCTTGGCCAGGATGGCGGGATGGCTGGTGACATCTGGGATCTGAGCTAGAGATGAAAGAGGTTCTGGTTTTCCGTCGATTTGATCTTTTTGGGAGTAAAATGCTGCGAGGACGAAGCGTGCGCCTGGACTCTGCTGCGAGATGGCGTACAGGGTTCTTTGGGGTGGGAAGAGGGCATGTAGTTGGGGTGAGATGTGGTTTGCTTTTGCTAGACGGGAGGGAAAGCGGATTGGGGGGACAATGGGGGTTGAATCGGGGAG